>JBBBDQ010000337.1:2152500-2210000 GCA_037127315.1 Ascarosepion bandense
TACATTTAATGTTATTGGGGTTCTATTATTGACAAAAAACAAACGATTTGTGCTCATAATTGTAAAATTGACAAGAATAAGCGCTACTGATTTATATCCGACAATATACGTTATTTAGTCTGAAAAAGCAATTGATGTCTCTTCTCAAAATTATAAAAAATTATCAAAATATTCGTTGCTTGCCGAGATATTTATATCTTCTCCAGGAATGTGATCTAGTTATTCCCAATTAACCTGCTGTTTAATTTTATATAGGTTCTCTACATATCAAGTAACAGATATTGAAATACATCTGTATGGAGCACCAACATTTTCCATCGCCCACCATTTTTTATTCATTTGCTTTTCACATACCCAGCGGTTGAGGTTGAAATCGTCCACCGGTGTGCAATTTTGCTCACGTTAGGAAACGCTGCTATGTAGTGTGCTATGCATATAACACTCTTTATAGTTTTCGCAATGATCACTAAATTTTTTTCCCTACTAAGCAAGCGGCAATTGTCTTCAAGAAATGTACGCCTGAACCAGGATGTGCGTTGTGGCGCAGTGCATATCGATTCGGAAAGACAAATCGGGGAGCCGAGTACGAATTCCAGTTGAATTCCTTGCATTGACTTATGCCCTTGGGAAAGGTATTATTCCGTCTCTTCCCTCCAGTTATGGGTTAAATAATAGGACAGATTGGGTTCTACAGTCTTAGCTGGCAACCAGTCTACCGCAGAAATTAATCGCAAACTACTGCGAGTTAACCTTCTTGTGAGACATGACACACAAAGCGTGTATCACGTATGACACTTAACTGACTCACGCCTGAACCGGATTCGGATTCCTTTAATCTTTAACAATAAATACACTGTTGTTTCTTGATTTCTGAATGGTGGAATATTTTCTTTTGTTCAATGTTTTAAGAATTCGGGTGAGTTATCTGATATGTATAACTATCAGTCTATTATATTTCTATCTCTTTTTGGCCAGAAAACCAGTGGTTTTGATCTACTCTGAATTGGTCAAATATTTCACATCGTAGGGTTTTAATTTAAAACACGCAACATGGTTTTTACATCTCTGAGTCTAGTTCTAATATATTACCGATTATTTTTAAAAGTTTTTGTCAAACTTTAGATAAAACCCAGTGAGGCTCGGGCTATTGCTTTGAATATATCCTTGTCTTCTTCACAAGTTGACAGATTATGGTATTACTGGAGGAATATTTGATCTGATTCACTTTTTCTTATCCATCTACGTAATGAAATGCAGTTACTCTCCTAAATTTGTTTGCAAGAATGCGAGTGTTCACAACGTCCCTATTCTTGGATACACTTATTTTCATTAACGCCATTCCTGCTACCATCAGTTCCGACACGGTTTCTATGCAGATGGCACAAAGGTTTGATAAAATCAGTTGCAAGTTGATCTTGAAAATGACCTAAAATCTTTGAAAATTGAAGCGTGAAGCAGCTTTTTGCATTTTAACACATCTAAACGGAATTACTGTCTGCATTTTTCAAGAACATTTTTGAATTCTGTCATAATAGCTGATCAAAGGAATTAACTTACAGTTAATATTAACTCGAATGGTTATCTTGAATCAATTGCAAAATTTGCTGCTAGGAAAGTCGGTTCTTAATATCGCACATGACAGTTTTTCTGGATAGAAACTTGCGACATTATAGGTCTTCTATTCAGTCAATTTTACACCGTCGTAAAGTGGCTTGGCCACATCGCCATTATTAAATTATTTTAAGGTAATGGTTCTCATGAGCATGTTTCTTTGATACCTAGATTCATGAATTTAAGCGTAGTACTTGTTCGGCTGCTAGGTTTCATGATATTTCAGTTGAAATTGGTAGTTTGTAATAATGTTAAATTTTTTCCACCTCTACACTTCACGACTGAAGAACAGACATCCGGCTTTCTGATTTCCTATCCAATACAATCTTTAAAGTTTAAGGGCATAATGAAGCTCTTCTGTCTCATAGAATCTTGTCCATTTAAAAATGTTTCTTCACACTTTTAAAATGCTTCTTTCACTCTCGGTAACATGATGAATCATAACAGACGTGAGCTTTTGTCTAGAGAGGCACTACATATCAATTTTCAACTACCATCAATCTTATAATATTTAACAGTGGAAATTGAGTTTTGAAAGATTTTTAATAAACAGATGCTCACGAGATGCCTGTCGTACGCGTCGCGCAATAGCTTTAAAGAAATCTCCTTTAAAAAAATTTTAAAAAATAAAAAACGAAAAAATTTCATTACAGTCAAACATGAGATCAAATTAACAACATCGAAAAAATAACGTCCTTGAAAATTACCAGCAAAGTGGCTGAAAGCGTTTGGATAGTCAAAGATTATGGAAGAGTGTTACAAAATTTAACAACACCAAGAAATGTAAGAATACTAACAAAATTAAATCAGAAATTAATAAACTCTTCACAGTCGATCGTTTTTAACGAAATATATTCAGTATATATATATATATATATATATATATATATATATATATATATATGTATGTGTGTGTGTGTGTGTGTGTGTGTGTGTGTGTGTGTGTGTGTGTGTGTAAAAATATACTCAGTTATGATCTGAGATTAAAGACAGGATGGTTAAAGAAAATGAAGACAAGAGAAAAACCGTATTTAAATCGCCTACGCGTTTCGTCCTGTGATGGACTTTATCAAGGCAAAGAGACGAAATGAGCTTTATTCTAAATTACGTATCTATAAACAAACACTGTTGGCAACTATAAAAACGCTCACAAATCATTTAAAAATATTAACAGAATATTTAGTTTTAGAATTCCTTCATGTGTAGTACAAGTCATGGGATGTTAAAATGAAGGGAATTCTACCGTTTTCTTTGAACTTTTTATTATGTTAGTTACTCTGTTTTAGTATAATTTCCATAAGCAAAGGTGAGATTGGGAAAAATCCGGGGCTCAAATTGACATTTTGGTAGTACTGGATGGCGGCGCTCTCGAGAACTTTTCTTCTGAATAAATTGCTTATTCTTTTTATTAGTGTGGCATTTTTAAAATCGAAATTGTGGTTGAATTTATTTCTGTGAATCACTAATGCATTTGTTAGATTATTATTAGTGATCTTTCTTTTGTGTTTATTTATACGTTTCTTTAGATTTCTACTTGTTTCTCCGATGGAGGAACAATCCCGGCAATTTATTTCGTATGCACCTGCTTGTTCATCATTTTGATTTCGGTTATTTTTAGATCTGATAATGTCCATATTAGTTTTCGAGGTAGTTGTTACTATTTGTGTGTGTGTTTTTTTTTTAATATGAGATAGATTGTTTGGATATTAGATGCAGTGGAGTTGGGTGGTAGTATGATGTATGTGTTATTGTTTAGATTATTATTGTTAAAGTGTTTCTTTTGTTGTGGTTGTATATATTCTATTTCAGCCAATCTTCCAAAATCAAATCTGGTATTGTTATAGGTTTTCTTTTAAGAGTACTAAAAATATGCAGCCCCCAGTATTTAATAAAAGAAGAAAAATACATAGAAAGAACATTCAGAAACTTGCATTACCCATATCAATTTATTCACAATGCAAAAAGAAAGGCACATAATATATACAACCACAACAAAAGAAACACAAGCTGGAATAGCAACTGACTGATTCAGAAAAATACAAAATAAAATGGATTGCACTTCTATCCAGTGTGATACTTGCGATTTCTATATTTGAAAAAAAATTAACCGCAGACATAAATTGGGCTAAAATTTACTGTCCCATCAACATCGTCAAATAGGCTAAACTAACATTGGTAAACTATTCTTAAACTTAATTCACAAACATTTCTACCATTCACCCACACTAAAATAAATTTTCAACAAAAACAACGTTAAAGTTAGTTATATTTGCTTTAAGAACAAAGATGAATATATTTCACAAACTAATGCTATGATATCACATAAATACTTGGCCCACATAATCAACATCTATCACCATAAGAATAACAACAATGACCCTTTTAAAATTAATTGAAACTGTCGAAAAAATAAAATGGCGTATTGGTTAAGCTGGCACTGCATTCTTCCGTCAGTTTGGTTGTTGAATTCTTGTAGAACTGTGGATATTATGCTTTTGGGTTTGGTCGCGTTCATTCTGGTCTTTCCTTTTTGACCTTACCGCCATGGTTGACCCTACAGACGGCTTCATTCTTAGGATCACTGGAACAAGTAATCCATCTATCATGACAAGAGACAACAATATATATTTACACAGGATGTCAGAGTGAACAGTTCTTTAACAAATGTACAACTTTAACATTTTAATGACAATAATAAAAAAATCAATAAATAAGAAAAGAATATAACTAATAAAATACAAAATATTCATTAGATATGAGAAATTTTTATTATTATTTTTGTTGCTAAATATAAATATTTGAGAAATAAAAAAGAAAAGAAAAAATTGACTCAGTCAGTTAAGAGTCATACGTGATACACGCTTGGGTGATTATGTCTCGAAAGAAACAGGATTGACTGTGCAGAAGGTTATCCCGCATTAGGTTGCCATTACTTAGACTGGTTGCCAGACAAGGCTATATAACCCAGTCCATCCTGTTATTTATCCCATAACTGGAGAGAAGAGACGGATTAATATCTTTCCCAAGGATATTTGTACGTAAGTGAATGCAAGGAATTCAACTGGAATTCGAACACGGCTTGCATAGACTACGATAAAGTGTTTGACAAAGTACGCCACAAATACTTGATATAGACACTCAGCAACAATCTGATACTCACAGGACAGATAGAGAGAAAGATGGACATACTTGATGAAATTTGGCAAATGGATGGTAGGAGGAGTAACAAGAAGGGTTTTAAGAGCTATATGGGTTTGGGAGATGTGGAAGACCATGATCGCCTACGTCCTGAAGAGACATGCTGCATAGAAGAAGAAGAATCAATTTTCGAGTGATCTGTAATTTTACTGCTTATACTGAATAACATCATCCATACTGTTTTATTCTGCGTTATAGTATTTGATTATATTTTGTAGGAAACAGTTTCATGCCCAGATACAACGTCGCTATATATTTGTCCTTAAAAAAGACTATTGTTAAGAAAATACCTTTTCATTATTTATTCGTCTTAAACATATTAAAACATGCGAGATTTATACTTTGAGTCAATATCTTTCGTATTCTGTGCCAGTTTGCTCCCTTTGCATTCACAACACCAACCTCATCAAATATTTTTCAACTAGAATATACTCACTTTTATCAATTATTAAGCTTTTAATATTTCGTAATTTTCCTTTTCTTTCATTTTAAAAGCGACTTTTTTCTATTCATTTCTTTTCATGTTTTCAGATACATTTCTAATTGGTCTTTTCTCATTTCTCGTTTTTTCCACAATTCCAAAATTTGTGTTTACATCATCGATTAACGTATTATGTTGTTTTCCTTTTGAGTCTATAAATTTCTTACGATATAGCGGTCTTTATAGTGCAACATTCAAAATTAATTATGAATTAATACATTATTAGGCATGTCTATTTATTTTTAATGTGATGAAAGACACAAAATATGGATAATGTTAATATGCAAATAATTTTCGATTGACAAAATTTATGCAGACAAGAAAATTTATATGTAAGTTAAAATGTTAAAAATATGCATTTTTTTCTATTTTTTATGACTCCTAAAGCGTTTATTTCTTCTAAACATTTACTGTGCAAGAAATGAATGTCAATACAACGTTTCAACGTGAAATGCTTTTCCGACAAATTTGATAATACACCCAATCCCATAAATGTGTTGCTTTACTACAATCAATAAATAAGAAAACTATAACAAGATAATTATTGCCAAATATTGGTAAAAATGTTTGAATGATAAATAATAGAGAAGGAAATAGACGATACTGAACCAATATTCAATGATAAACAAAAGAAATATTAAAACTCGAAATACATATCCTCCAATTTCGAAATTTACACCCTCTTTCATAGAAAAAGAGAAATGATTCGCCTAAATATAAATATAGATTTATTCATGCCATTAAACTATTTTATATGCATCCCCCATTTGCAATTAGACAAGAATTTTTTCGGTTCATCAAAGCAGTTTCTTTAAAATTATATTTCATACGTCACTTATATAAATGCGGCCATTTGCAGAGCGATTTCGTATGGATTGGACATATATATCAGGCAAGTATTATAATCATTTTGAATGTCTTAAATACTTAATACATAGATTATATATTCCCCTTTCTGTAGTGAAATATATTTTATTTACTGTTGTGTTCATTTCTTAATATATAATCATAAAATCTTCATTAGAATTAACACTATATTTGTTTTACAAATCAAGTGATATAACAATTTGGATAAGCTATACATACGGAGTAGGGAATTGCGAAATCATGTGTTGCTAAATCTATCTAGGATTTTGAATTTTTGCATTCCCCCAAAAATAAGCGGTCTACACCTGAAATTTTATTGAGTTACCTTAATGTGATTGGCTGTAATAAGTATAAGTATGAATCACACGAAAAAGCTGTTTGTGAATACAATTGAATTATGGGAATTGGTTATGATATACAAAATATTATTTCAAAATCGGAGAAAATAGAGTGAAAATTAAATTGTTTTTCCAAAATAGAATTATATATATATATATATATATATATATATATATATATATATATATATATATATATATACCCTTTTACAGTAGAACCGATGAAATGTAACTGCAATTTCTACTCCAACGGCTTCTTTCCTCGCACTTCCTGCCTGTGAAATTCCCTACCGCATGCTTGCTTACCCGACGGCTACAACCTCCAGGAGTTTAAATGTAAGGTCAATAGACACCTCCTAACACACTAACTCACACCCACTCTCTCCAACTCTCTCCTAAGTCGTCTATCACCCTCCTTCTGACATTTCCCATACCCAATCCCTCTATGTAACCCCCTGCGCTATAATGGCAGTGGAATGCCTTGCTTGGGGTGACACGATTAAAAATTATATATATATATATATATATATATATATATATATATATATATATATAGTATATTGAGAATTATTTAAAAATATATGGTTAAATATAACAGACAATAAATGTCTATTATGTTTAATCATAAGCCATTCTAAACATTGTAATTTAGTTTTAATTTCTGGAAAAATTAAAGACAAAATTTGTTCAATATTTGTATAATTTTATTCAAAAACATAATAGGTAAAAATGTTAAACTCATTAATAATAATAATACATTAAGCTCATCAAGTATTATAAAAAATTTAAAACAGGTAAATTCATAGTCTCTAATAAAACTACAACCACACAGGAAACTAATGTAATGCATCAATTTACATGCTTGTTCAGATTGTATCTTTGATACTACTAATAAATCCACTACAATTATTGGTTTTACTACAACTATGCACTCCTGTCGACTTATCTGTCATTATTTTGATCATACTTTTGTTAAACATTTTTAGAAAAACTTAGCAATGTACGTAATTTTAGACAGATTTTAGTCGATAACACAATAATACTCACACATGTACAAAGTAAAAGAACCTTCTTATATTGGAGACAATCTACATTAAATCAATGCAGCACACATTCAGCAAAATCACATTACAAAATAAATAACATTTAAAACTAATCACAATACATTACGTTGTATTTAGACTTATAGTTCCGTTGTAAATATTTCGGTCACTCACCTGGTATGACGCTATAGAAGCACATGATTTACGAAATGCATCTGCTATTCAGAGACAGTAGTCATCACATAGAAATGTTTATGTCAACGCATGAGTATATCATCTTTGATGGTGAATATCTTTATGTTATTGTCCCTACAGCCAGTCTGAAGTTGGCTCAAGTGATCCGAAACCTTAGGACCAGCGTAATAAAAAAATATCTAAATGTTGGGAAATTTTCGCTTTATTTTAACCAGAAATTAATGCTAAAATACAACGTTTAGAACAGCTCATGATTAAACATAATAGCCATTCTGTCTGTTATATTTATTAATAAAAATATATTCTGTTTGTTGTATGTAACAATAAAAATATATTCTCTTATTAAACGTGGCTGACAGTGAATGTCTTAAAGTGACATATTGAAAATAGCTATTTTCCCTCTGAATTTTTTCCCTCTGAATTTTATCTGAAGTTACACCCCCTCCCCATATATATATATATATATATATATATATATATATATATATATATACTAGCGAAACCCGTGGAATTTCCACAGAAGAATAATTATAATTTCCTGGAAAAATTATATTTTGTCACACTACAAATGATAGTAACCTCTTCAAACATAAAGTTATTGGATAATAAAGTAACGATAACACAGTGTATAATTTTATTAAAATATCTATAAAAAGTAATCTCCATAGAAGCTACTTTGCTGTAATCTTATATTATATTAAGCAGCATATGCACAGAGCATAACCAAAATACTGTACGCTATTTTGTGAGAGATTTTGAAAGAGCATATCTTTTTATTATTACTGAAAAAGCATGCCACCTGTGTTCATTGTAAACAGAAAAGACCAACTGAGTAATGGCCAAGGGTGTAGAGGCCAGAAATTTTGTTATTATGTCGCGAGATACGACAACAAACCTATCTATTTTTACTATATTGTACAGTAAACACAAATATGCACACACACAATTACTGCCACAAACACCAGCTTAAGTTGCTACTGATACGGTAATGCTATAGGCTCTCTCCTCCTACTCTCTCACTCTTTACTACCCTTCCGTTTGGCAGAGGGGAGAGAAAGGCTGAGAAGAGTAACGCATAAAAAGATAGAGGGGAAGGAAAAACTCGTATGGACAGTAAGTGGCGTAAAGGACGGACGAACTAAGTCAAAAAGAAAGGAAAAAGCAGAATTATTATATGATACATATTATCCTATGTTTTAGATAAGACTCAGAATTTCATGCATTATGCAATCATCAGATGCATATTATGTACTGAACGTTCAGTTCATAATATGCACCTGACGATTGCATAGTAAAAAATAACCCAAACTTACAACGGTGATAAAATATGCAGATTATGCCAGGAAGAAAAATTGCCTATTATATTGCTCCCAGACAAAAATGAATTGCTAAATGAAAAAACAGAAATTATGTCCCAGTTTAACCATAACAACAAATACCTACTCGGCTCATACAACCATGGAGGAACGTGTTCTAAGACCCTTAAGTAACTTCAGCTAATTTTGAAAATTGGGCGTTCATAAAAGATCCCTGTTAAGTGAGCGTTTAAAAAACAGTAAAATCAGTTATTGTAAATCGCCTGAAGATACTGAAAGGTAGAAACCTAAGTCGCGAAACAACTCCTTTAAAAAAGCATATATACATAACGTATAGTATTTGGTATTTAAGTCAGGTAAATTCAGATGAAGACGAACTCAAAAGAACTTAATGTTAAATTTATTTATTTAATTTAACATAATAATCTAATCCAATCTAGGGAAAGGTATTAATCCGTCTCTTCCCTCCGGTAATGGGTCAAATAATAGGACAGATTGGGTTCTATAGCCTGACTGAATATAATAGTTGGAAACACGATTAAAGCTTCTACTGGGCACAAAATGGAAGACCAGTTTTTATTGTGATAAAATAATAAACTGATCCCCCACTAATTACTACTTAATAATGAAATACATCTCTTTCCCCTCTAGATATGAGTAAAATAATAGAACACATTGGGTTCTATAGCCTTAGTCGACAGCCAGTTTACCGCAGAAAGCAATGGCAACCTACTGCGGGATAATCTTCTGCCCAATCAGTCATGTCTCTTTCGAGACATGATCGCCCAAAGCGTGTATCACGTATAGCGCGACTGAATATAATCTAGCATTAGCAATATGACTGAATATAATCTAGAAATTTTTTTAGATATTCTACAATTTCTTAGGTAATACGTATTTCGCAGCAAACGTGCTCGTTGAGTCTGACGAGCAGGTTTGTTGCGAAATACGTACTACACATGAAATTGTAGAATATCTAAAGTAATTTTCTAGACTATATATAGATATGTATATATATGTGTATGTGTGTGTGTGTGGAGAATGTTGGATATCATGAGATTTGTTTAGTCATCAAAACAAAGAGAAAATATGCAAAGAAGAGTTGCAAATTGCTTGTGTTAAGTGAACTGTTAAATAATCTTGAATAAAAAGACACGAAAAGTAAATCTAAAAGCTGAATGGAACGAATGATTTTTTTTCTCATCTATTTCATAATATTTCACCTCGTATATGGTTCATGTATTGTTTTGCATTATTACTCTAACCATAACGAAGAACAATAACACATCAGAACAATTTACAGACTCTAATGAAAGAAGAACCCGACGAGCGTCATGATCACCGACGTCCTGGAGGATCATCAGAATTTAAATAAAAAAGAAATGGAAATTAGCAGCTTGATAATGCAGGCAAACTTTTCTACATCCTCTCTTACACTGATAATGCACTTAATCCTGTAATGTGATAGGTACTGACTTGGCGGTTCAATTCCAGCCGCTTTCTCACCGACGGGATATGGCTTCCCTCTGTCTGCTCTATTAATATTTTCATGGCTTCTGCCTTATAAACTTAAGTCACAGTTGCCCATTCCACATGAGTTTACTCGTGCAACCAGGATGGCAACTGGGTCCCACCCATTCACAGTTAGATCAACTAAATGTAGACGACAATTCTACTTCTTTTCGCGTGTTTCCCGCCTGTGCAACTCTCTTCCATATTGTTGCTTTCCTGACGGCTACAACATTCAGGAATTTAAATGGAATGTCAATACTCATCTCTTAACCACTTGAGTCTAGTTCTTTTTACACCACCCTGTATATTTTTCCTTTCTCTCTAATGATCTCCCCGACGCCATTAGATCCCAAGTAGGCATGTACGCCGATGACACATCAATCTACTCTCGCATCGATCAAAAAACAGGTATGGGCAACAAAGCAAACCTTGCTGCCGTGCTTGAAAAGGACCTCCAACCCGTAGTGGCCTGGGGTAGGAAATGGCTAGTAAATTTCAATGCTTCTAAAACGAAGCTGTTATCAACTATACACCATATACAATCGCATCTACCTCCCATTAGCATGGGACAGGCTAGCCTTCTTGGCCTTACACTTTCGGCGGACCTCAAATGGAATGACTATATCGAATCCATTGCCAAATCTGCCGCTGTGAAAGTCGGCTCTCTGTGCAGAGCCCGGAAGTTTTTCCCACCTGAATCTATTCTGCACATATACAAATCTACCATCCGCCCGTGTATTGAATATTGCTGCCATATCTGGTCGGGTGCCCCTGATGTTCTCCTTGGGCTTCTTGACAAAATACAAAGGAGGATCTGTAATGTGGTTGATACTGACTTGGCAGACCAGCTGCAACCACTCTCTTAACTGCGTGATGTGGCTTCTCTGTACCTCTTCTACAAGTACTTTCATGGCTTCTGCTCCGATGAACTTAGCGCACTGGTGCCACCTAAACATGAATTTACACGAGATACTAGATTAGCAACTAGGTCCCACCCTTTTACAGTTAAACAGATAAGATATAACCGTAAATTCTACTCCAACAGCTTATTTTCTCGCGCTTCCCGCCTGTGGAACTCCCTTCCACAAGTCTGCTTTCCAGACAGCTACAATCTCCAGGTGTTTAAATGTAGGGTCAATAGACACCTCCTATCACTCTAACTCCCAATTATTCTCAGAACACTCTCATCTACCCAACCCTCATTCTCGGTATCCTTACCCGCCTATCACCCACCCTCTGACATTTCCTATATTTAACCATTCTCTGTATCCCCACCCGCCTATCATCCACCCTCTGACATTTCTTATATTTAACCATTCTCTGTATCCCCACCCTCCTATCACCCACCCTCTGACATTTCCTATATTTAACCATTCTCGGTATCCCTACCCGCCTATCACCCACCCTCTGACATTTCCTATATTTAATCATCCTTTCTCCACTCTATGTAGCCCCCTGCGCAGTAGTGGCAGTGACATGCCTTGCTCGGGGTGAAACGCTTATATATATAAAAAAAATCTTTGCAACTGTCATCACACCGGTATTCCCACCCTTTTCTTGCTCTTTTCTCTGACACCCCCTGTATCTAGTTCGTCTTTTCTCCAATGAACTTAGATCACTGGTGCCACCTAGGTATGAGTTTACACGAGCTACTAGATTAGTAACTAGGTCCCACCCTTTTACAGTGAAACCGATAAAATGTAACCACAATTTCTACTCTAACAGATTCTTTTATCGTACCACCCACCTGTGGAATTCTCTTCTATATACTTGCTTCCCCGACGGCTACAATCTCCAGGAATTTAAATGTAAGGTCAATAGACATCTCCCAGCTCATCCATTCTCTCAATCTTTTTTCCCCTCTACTCCACTCCATTACACCCGTATTCTCACCCATCTATTACCCTGCTCTTGACATTTCCCATAACTAACTCCCCTTTCTCATCACTTTCCCCTATGTAACCCTTTGCGCAACAGTGACAGTAGAATGCCTTGCTTGGGGTGAGATAGTTAAAAAAAAAAACTAATCTTTTATTCTTATGTCGCCTCCTGCGCATCAGTGGCGTTACCGCCTTGCAAGGGATAAAACGATTAAAAAAATAGTATTAATCACATAAATTAAAAATAAGTGTGGCCTAATATGTTTGTTGCTACACATGTGTGTGTGTCTGTGTGCGTTTTACACCCATCTTCTGCAGGGTTTCTCACGGTTTGTGACGCATTTGCATGAGACGTATGCACCCAAGGCGCTTGCTTTTTACGAACGACTGCAAGAACCGACAAACCATCCAATAGATGAGGGCTTTTTCAAATAACCGTAGAATATCCATAACGAAAACTCATTTATATGTCGGCCATGGAATTGTAGTGATAATAACAATGATAATATTAGCCGTTTTCCTACAAGGAAACATTTTGCATTCATTTACCAAGAAGCCATTACTGCTATCGTTTGGCATTAATAAAATCTTTTCATTAAATTTATTTCAAAAATATTCCACAAGTCCAGTAGCTGTTATCGCTCTTCTTAGTACTTATTAATACGATGAAGGTTTACTTCCTGAAGTTTTATTTGAAGTTGTGTGGAATGTCAATACCCCGATTTTGTCATTACTTTATTTTTGAATAGCATGTGTTATCTGTTTTAGTCTTGGCTGATTTTGGCAATGTTCAACAGATGTGGTTTCTGTTATTTGAAACGGTTCTTTGTTTGTGATTATGCAGCCCCAGTCAACAATGTTCAAAGATGGATAGACTTCGACAAGATCCACAGACACTACTCGTTCAAAGCATTTTAAACATTGATCTTAGAAAGTAGCTATATACTGTTGACAATTTAGAGAATTCTGAACGGGTTTGGCGTCATGCTTGGCCTCCATATCAAAGTAATGAACTAATGTGAATATTTAAGTACAAGTACATGGTTCGATTTGTATTTATTTCTGAGATGTGTAATTTTCTATAATCTTGGAACTATTTCGAACTTTTGTTCTCATCTTGGTTAATGTAGGTGTTTAATAGACACAACGTTTTGACCAAGAACGCTGTGGTCATCATCAGGTTTTCATAGATTGATTGATGTGGATTATTTCGTTGATTATGGCAAAACAGATTCTAACATGAAAGAACAATAATTGATTTCACAGGATATTTTTAATAATCAACGAGATAATCCACATCATCCCATCTATTGACACCTGGTGATGACCAGAGGGTACTTACTCGAAACGTTGTGTCTATTAAAACATCTATATTGACCAATATGAGAACAAAAGTTCGAAATAATTCCAAGATTACATGACACGAGTTTTCAAGTCTTTTATTTTAGGTTTTTAGCTATTTGCTGCGTTGAGTAAAATTAACTTTAGCAAATAAGCGGATCATTGCCATATATTAATTTTACATCATCGATACGTATCCACTGCACTATAGTTGTGTCTTTTAAGGCATAGATTTAACCTTTGCGACTGAAACTTCGGCGCAGATTATAAAAATGTTTCATAGATTTAATTATTTAAAGTAAGAACTTGGTATATCAAGTAATCAATCAATGACACTTGGTTCTGAAACTGTAAAGACGAGCCAGTAAAACGTAACTTAAGGTGACATTAGTTAAGCTAATGTTTGATAAGGATAAATATTAATGGGACAGAAATCTCTGATGTATAACTATGTTTGTAACATCAGTTTTAGTGCATAAATCCCTTCATAGAGGCGTTCAACTAATTGTAGGTGGCGTGAAAATATAACATTCTGCATCTTACAGAAGTTTTAGGATATGCGTTGTGGTGAATTGTATATCGGCTCGGAACGAGAAATCGAGGTGCCGAGTTCGAATTCCAGCCGAATTCATTGCATTCACTTACGCGCAAATACCCTTGGGAAAGGTATTAATCCGTATATTCCTTCCAGTTATAGATTAAATAACAGGACAGATTGGGTTCTATAGACTTGGTCAGCAACAGTCTAATGCAGAAAGCAATGGCAACCTACTGCAGGATAATATTCTGCCCAGTCAGTCATGTCGCTTTCGAGACATGATCGCCCAAGCGTGTATCACGTATAGAACTTAACTGACTGACAGAAGTTTTGGCAGTACAATAGTTTCGTAAATTCTGTGATTTCTGTTTCTGTTGCCATAAACAAATTTAGTTCAGGAAAAGGTAGATTAAAATCGATCAATGCGATACCAACTCTTTTTTTTCAAGCAATCAGCAGAGTACATGACACTGAACAGAACAGTAACTACTTTCATATTTGACGTGTAGTAAAAAAAATGTAAAGTAATGTCTAATGATACAGCTGAAAGGATATAAAACACATAGTTAAATTATACGTAATTAACGTTGGGATTACTAGACGCTCCTAACCACTAAGCATGATATTAATGTGGATGTTTCACTAAGTACGAAACTGGTATTTTGCCTGAGGTTTCTTTCTTTATCTATTAAGTGGATCGTACTGAAGTCACACACAATATACTAACTCATATCTTTGAAATTCTAAGACATTTAAAAGTAAATAATTTCACTTATCAGCGATTCTACTTTTGTAAGTTTTGATAATAATCGTGTGTCTCTGCTTGACGCTCAACAAGCTTTTAACATTGGCAGCACATTTAAATTCTGCGGATGTCAAATCTACGCCAAGGTAACAACAATCTATCGTGTTCGCTATAGCAAAGCCCCGAAGCTATGGAGAGTACAGAATTTCCTTGGCGTACTCACTTCAAAATATATCCCTTTTCCTTTCTTTTTTTCTTTGGTAGCAATACGATGACAGAATGTTAAACAATCTGATGTATGTGCTAATATTGTTACCTGAGAGATGCCATTCAGAAACAGATTTAAGAGATAAAGTAATCAGAAAAGTAAGTAAAAGAAGAACGTGAATTTACCTGGAGGCATAAATGTTTATAGGAAAAGAAAGTGAAAAAGCAACAATAGAATTCTTTTAACCATTTTTACCATCTTTCTTTTAAGTGTCATAATCAATGTGTCGGCCTAGACGCAAAAGAGAGACAAAGCTAAACGACACTGGGTCAAGTACGGAATTATATACTACAAGAGAAAAAGCTAATCTAGGCACTCAGAATGAGAGAAGAAAAATAAGTACGAAGATCGGTGGTATAGATTTGTTTTTATTTGTCGTTATTTTTGCCTGCGGCAGGTTTCAATCTCAGTGGAATGATTTTCCGTCATTTCTTACGATCTTGAGGTCGTTGATTTAGTGCTTACCACTCATTGAAATGATGTCATTGAACGTGAACAGGTCTGCTCCTGTCAAAGTGAATGGAGAAGATCTACGTCGTACAGACAAGTTCATTTACCCGGGCAGCATCATCAGACCCGAGGGTGGCACGAAAGAGGATATTCGAAGCAGGCTGTGCAAGGTCAACAGGTTGTTTAAGGAAGTGAGCAACATCTGGAGATCAACACAGTACAGCACCAATACCAAGCTCGAGCTATACCAGAGCTGTGTTGTATCTACTCTTCTCTACCACTATTAGTGTATATTCGTTAGCAATAAAACCTTTATTATTAATACAAATATATAATAATATAATGATCAAGATGATAAGAAAGATAATAATTAAGATTTTGTCGCTGGAAAGCGAGTATTCCTTGCGTAAATGATCATACGACACATATGATTCTCGAAGTTTTATTTGAAAATATACATATTTGGCTCTGTGAATACTGACTTGGCAGCCCGGCTGCAGTCGCTCTCTCAACGGCGTAACGTGGTTTCCCTGAGCCTCCTCTACAAATAGTTTCGCGGTTTCTGTTCTAATGAACTTAGCTCACGAGTGCCACCAAGGTATGAATTTACACGAGCTACTAGATTAGCACCTAGGTTCTACAGTTTTACCTCATTTAGACTATTCGTGGTCAGGAGGTCTAAGACGTTGCCACATCAAATGGTAGCTTCCCCTATGTAAATAGGGGTAGCAGGTTCGATTCGTGCCGAATGACACACATTTTCGTAAAAACAATTTATCGTAAATAATCAGGCCGGTAGATATAAATATATAATACTGTTTAATTAAAAAACAGAACAACTACTTAAATACGAGTATCGATAAAAAATAATGTTCAAACAATTCATATATATATATATATATATATATATATATATATATATATATATATATATATAATCTTCTGTATAATAAAGACGGAAGCTGATGATGGTTCGCCTGAAATAGGACCACACTTCCGCTTAACCATGGAATAACGTGTCTGTCTTAATTTTTACATATATTTGATCTATTTGTATTTTATATACATATATATTTAGAGCTCCCCTAGAGAGTTACCCTACCACTTTATGTACAGGATACTCCTTTCGATTATGTATATCTTCACCGCATGTTTATCTATCTATCTATCTATCTATCTATCTATCTATCTATCTATCTATCTATCTATCTATATATATATATATATATATATATATATATATATACGAATGGATCCATGATTGCTTTTATTATAATAGAGAGGATTATTAAAATTTTGACGAACAATTATGATCGACATTTTATATTTTTTCTCGGGAATAACGTTAGAAATAAGAAAACAAATATACCTTTTGCAATATTAACCCGGTTGCATGATCAGGGCATGATTATTGTATTATTTTAAAACTTGAAAAATATAGTGAAAAAAAAAATTAAATTCGTTGTTTATTTTCTTTAGATAGAGAAAGGAAATTTTAATCACTGACTTTTCATGAGAAGAACGTGCTATATAGTGTCTTGATCCACAAAATAATTCCTTTAAATTTGTATGATTCAAATTTGTATTTTCCTTAAAATCGTGTTTTCCCATTAAATTATTAATAACTGAGTTAATTTTAACAATAAAACATTTGGTAATGGCGTTCTTTATTAATTCTTTTTAATTTTCGACCTGAAAAATTTGTCTGCATGAATGCAATAAAAAGCAGTAAAATATACTTAATTAAGCAAATAAATTTTGTATGCAAGATTTGAAGACGGATCACGGACAAGTGTTTTGCGTTTCCACGTCATCAATATATTAGCAATGTCAGGTTAATTGTCGACAACATTTTAAAAGATTATTTTAATGCTCTTATGAATTTGTTCATTCAAACTTATTATATACTTTTATATCAAGATACCGTTTTATGCTGTACTTCCGTTACGCAAGCAACACAAACCATAAATAATGAAAATCCTTCAAAATAACTCAGGTTTCTAACGGAACTAAATCTTACTGATTAGGCCGCGAAAGTGAATAACAGTTTTATTTTAAATGCTGATAATTTAAAACTATTATATCTAAAACGAAGCTACTGTCAATTAACCATCATCGACAATCTCACCTACCTCCCATTAGCATGGACCAGGCTTGCCTCCCAGAGAGTAAAACACTACGCCTCCTTGGTCTCACACTTTCAGCGGACCTCAAATGGAATGACTATATCGAATCCATTGCTAAATCCGCTGCTATGAAAGTCGGTTCTCTGTGTAGGGCCCGGAAGTTTTTTCCGTCTAAATCTATCCTGTACATTTACAAATCTACCATCCGCCCGTGCATTGAATACTGCTGCCATATCTGGTCGGGTGCCCCTGCTGTTCTCCTCGGGCTTCTCGATAAGGTTCAAAGGAGGGTCTGTAATGTGATAGATACCGACTTGGCAGACCGCCTGCAGTCTCTCTCCCACCAGCGAGACGTGGCTTCGCTGTGTCTCTTCTATAAATACTTTCACGGCTTCTGCTCCGATGAACTTAGATCACTGGTGCCCCCTAAATACGAATTTGCACGAGATACTAGATTAGCAACTAGATCCCACCCTTTTACAGTGAAACCGATAAAATGCAGCCGTAACTTCTACTCCAACAGTTTCTTTCCTCGCACTTCCCGACTGTGGAATTCTCTTCCAAACGATTGCTTCCCCGACGGCTACAATCTCCAGGAGTTTAAATGTAAGGTCAATAGACACCTCCTAACACACTAACCTGCTCCCATTCTATCAAGCACTCTTCCCATCTGCCCGACACTCATCCTCGCTATCCTTACTCATCTATCACCTTTCTCCTGACATTCCCTATGTCTATCCACTCCTTCTCTTTACCTTCCCCTATGTAGCCCCATGCGCAATAGTGGCAGTGGAATGCCTTGCTTGGGGTGAGATGATTAAAAAAAAAAAAAAAAAAAATCTACGGCTTCGAGCTATAAACAAATAATATAACATGGATTTAATTCTGATAATGTAAATAAGTCAATTTGAATTGTGACTGATTAGATTTCGTATGCTAATTGGTCAGAGGCTGTTTTTGTCAGATCGGTTCTCAATGCTGCGGGAAAGGAATATTAATTTCGCTGTTGCTTATTTCCTTGTTACATTGTGAAATAATGAAATATAAGAAGGTAAGCAGACGCGTACAAGCACACACACGGACACACTTACTTGAGTTGTGATAATGCCCAGTGCCAAGATTGTTGCTTTTTCAGTCTTCTTCTTCTTCTATGCGCCCTGTCCTTTCAGGACGGAGGCGATTATGGCTTTGCACGTTTCCCTATGCCTGGTGGCTATTAGCAGGCCTTCTTCTGTGACACCATGCAAACCTCGTTCCATCATCCACCTGATTAGGTCCTTCAAATATATTATCCGCTGCTCTCCTCTCTTTTTCCCTTATCTGGTCTGTTAGAATTAGGTTCTCCAAGCCCTCTTTCCTCATTGCATGTCCACGAACTTCAGATGTCTTTTCCTGGTGCTCAGTATTATTTTCCTTTTCGTTTCCATCATTTCCAAAACCGCTTCATTTCTCACACGCTCGATCCATGATATCCGCAGCATCCTTCTGTAGAACCACATTTCGGTTGCTTGAAGCTTTTCCTTAATATTTGATGATATTGTCCAACATTCACTGCCATATTGAAGAACCAACATCACATAGCAATCCAGTACTCTTCTTTTTGTTTCTAGCGAAATTGTACTGTTTCTTAAGACTTTACTCAACTTCTGGAATGCTTCCTTCGCCATACCTATTCGCCTTCAGATCTCTGTGTTGCACGTTCCGTTTTCTGTTAGAACACTTCCCAGGTATTTAAATATTTGTACCTGCCTGATTTTAGTGTCTCCGACTTGTATTTGGCATATTGGGCTGCTCTTTTTGCTGATGACCATGCATTCAGTTTTCTTGCAGTATATTTGTAGTTCTTTATTGTCACTCGTTTCAGCTACCTTCTGTAGGGGGTCTTGTAGTTTCCTTTCTGTGTCTGCTATCAGCATTGTATCATCTGCGTAACTTAGATTGTTTAAATTGAGGCCTCCGATGACAAATCCAGTCATAACTTCTCGGGTCCTCAAAATATTCTCGCTGTACAATTTGAACAGATCCGGTGAAAAGACACATCCTTGTCTTACGCCCGTTTTCAAGGTTTTTGTCGTAAAGTGCTCGATATCTTGATAGAGAAAATGTGTTAATGTGGAGAAGTTTGTCACTTAACTGAGAAGAGTTATGCCGACTTCGATGTTTCGTAGAGGTGCCATTGCGATAATCTATCCTTAGCATGAATTTGTTGATTCTTTTATCTTCTGATAATTTGTTTCGTTTAATGATTAGATCACTCACTAAGTCAACTGCATATGTTTGACGTGTATTTTATTTTAGTAAAAAAAAAAGAATCTTTCCCGTCTTTGTCCCTTTTCACTACTTAAATCCTGTAATTGTTTCACGAGGACACGTGATAACTTTTCAGACATCCCAAATGCTACATATCTATGCATTCAATTTATTTCATCACTGAATTTGAAAAATTCTGAGCTTGAACCGGGGAGCCGAGTTCGAATTCCAGTTGAATCCATTGTATTCACTTACGCGCAAATATCCTTGGGAAAGGTATTAATCTGTTTATTCCTTCCAATTATGGGTTAAATAGCAGGACAGATTGGGTTCTATAGCCTTGGTCGGCAACCAGTCTACCGCAGAAAGCAATGGCAACATACTGCGGGATAATCTTCTGCCCAGTCAGTCATTTCTCTTTCGAGACATGATCGCCCAAGCGTGTATCACGTATGGCACTTAACTGACAGACCCAACTTAAACATGCAATGAAATTCCTCCTCTCCATCATGACCTCGCTTTCTCTTGGTTCTTTGAGACAAACACACCGAAAATGCCCTCCTGAATTGCTTAGATATGGTAAATATTCCGTCGTTTTTAAGTTTCTGTATAATGATTCCCAACAAAATAAAATATTTCATTTCCTGACGAGGTGCTAATAAGGTAGTACAATGGCTCTTGTGTTACTGTATACTATGCTTTTATTATAAATTTATAATAAAAATATTAACACACACAAACAGAAACACACAGAGAGGCACAAACACGCACACACACACACATACACGCACGCACGCACGCACGCACACACACACACACATAAATATATAATTTATTTCTGGTTGTGAAGATAAACTATATCTTGAAACAATGCCTCTGCTAGAGAGATTTTAGGTTTTGAATATAGTGGAACCACTTCTTAACTTATGTGTTTTGGGACCACTCTGACCCGAGTAGTAGCCCCTTTTAGGGTCCCGCTATGGACAAATAGAGAACCCCCAAAACGAAAAATAAATCAGTAGGATGAAAGTATAATATATATATATATATATATATATATATATATATATATATATATATAAAACATTTATCAACAATACATATTTATAGTATAATTACCAATAACAAACATTTACAGCAAAATGAACATCAACACAATTTTAAAGCAATATGACTAATTATATATTTTACAGTAGAATTACTAACAATACATTTTAAGGCAATTATCTACAGCTGATGGCATACAATTGCGTTCAAAATATTTAGATTTCGGTATTAAATAACTTATAAACGTTGATGTGGCTCTAAACAAAGTCAACAAAACAACTTGAAAGAGCTAATTTGTGAGATTCATCTATATTCTTCAATCTATGTCCTTCAATCCTACAAATTTTTAAAGATAGAAAACTGATAGATCCCAAAATATAACTTTAACAAAACTACAACATAAAACGCACATATCCCCGTATCTGGTAAATATGTCTACACAAAACCTGTATATGAACAAAAGCTGAGAATCCTCTACCATGTATTCAATTGTGAAAACAGGATTATTAGATATTATATATCTATTACTTCAAAGATCCTAAGAAAATTAAATTTTGACATTGAATGACCCATTAGGAGTTGATATTCCATTAAACAAATTAAATCAAATCGTTACGAAAATCCGCTACTCAGAGTTTCATGTAATATCCATAATCAGGCGGAACGATGGAACCAAGGTATCGTTTAACTTTAGCATCGTGTCAGAGAACTCTTACACCGGAGGTTTGTTTTTAATCAAATATTTATACTTTGGTCGGCATTTGCTGCAATATTAGAAATTTTCCTGGCAGACAAAAAACACGACCATCACCAGCTGTGTTTCTTTGTTAAGCCAGAATTTTTCTTGTGATCGTAAGCACTGAGTAGGAATTTTAATATTGCTAATATTACTATTGGATGTGCGTCGTGGTGCAGTGGCTACCGGCTCGGAATGAGAAATCGGGGAGCCAAGTTCGAATTCCAGTTAAATTCATTGCATTCACTTACGCGCAAATACCCTTGGGAAAGGTATTAATCCGTTTCTTCCTTCCAGTTATGGGTTATATAACAGGACGGATTGGGTTCTATAGCCTTGGTCGGCAACCAGTCTACCTCAGAAAGCAATAGCAACCTACTGCGTGATAATATTTTGCCCAGTCAATCAAGTCTCTTTCGAGACATGATCACCCATGCGTGTTTCACGTATGGCACTTAACTGACTAAATATTACTATTAGACCCGTGCCCTCATAAATGAGGGCAAATATTTATGTCGATATGCTGCGAAAATTATCACAAACACATCAATAAAGAATCAAATCACCACCATAATATCATTAATAATTTGCATAAATCAATCCAGTTTCGTTTGGCTGTGCGATGTGGTGCAGTGGATATCGACTCGGAACGACAAATCGGGGAATTACTTTGAGCATTTTGTAAAAACAAAACTCATTCAGAATTAAAAGGAGAAGAAGTAGTGGAGAACAGTTGCCATATCCCAAAAAAGTTTTCTGTGTTGTGTTTTTGTGTTTTTCTACTTCACTTTTGCATTCAGATAAAATTAATATTTCTATATTCTGAGTGATAATAGATTTGGGAAATTTTAAACGAAAAATATGCGAGAAAACAGTATCTGAAGCCTCTTCTGAAAGTATTCCTCCATTTGTTATACTACGAGAATTGGCTGCGTGATCTTGATATAACAGTTTCAATATAGGCCCTGTTTTTATTTGCGTGAATTACGTTAGATGACATGTTACAAATTATATTTATTAAGATGTTCCCAGTTTAATATTATAATTAACCAGACCATTGCACAGCTTTCTATCATCGAAATAATCGGTGTTGGCCAACAGAATTGTAAGTAAGTTTGTCATGTTAAAACATTTTCAACAGTAGAGTGTTTCTCTATAGAAGAAAATACCCTTGGCTTAGAAAGCTATTTAAACCAAATTGCCTTCGTCACCATGTTCAACTGTTCAAAACAGACATTCATCTTGATTATATCTTTTCGAAAGTTTTTTTTTTATCACAGTTGTGAAAAACATCTGAAATCTGCTTTCATCATTAATGTTCGTTTATGAAAACAAATCGCTGTTATTTTCTTTGTAATGCTGAACAAAGTGGTATCGTTCTTTACAGTCTGTGGATTTAACAGAGATTTGAAGACGCTTTCGAAACTGAAAACAATGTTCAGACAATTTTCTACCTACTGTCCGTCGAGACTCGTGATTGATTTTGACAGATTACTTACCGAGTTGAGTGATTATCTACTTCCTGTGGCATATTTCTCTTGCATTTTACAGGCACGGGAGAATACATAGAACATTCAACTGAGTAAGACCAGATATCTCATCGGTTTAAAATTTTAAACAAAAGATATAAAGGCAATGGACAGAATGATTAATAGGGAATCATGATTTATTTTCTTATATTATTTTTCACGAGAAACAAAGGCGTGAATACTGGATTGTTATGACTGTCATTCAATACGACAGCGAATGCTGGAAATCTCATCAAAAATCTCATCAAAACTCGAAGCAACCAAAATTTGATTCTACAGAAGGATGCTGAGGATAGCATGAACGGAACATGTGAGCAAAGACGAGATTATGGAGAGGATGGACACGAACATGAAACTGATAGTTAACACTAGGTAAAGACAGTTTAAGTTATTTCAGAGATGTAACGAGGAAGGAGGGCTTGGAGATCCTGATGCTATATAGAGTGAAAGAGAGACAAGGGAAAACAACGAATACACACTTGATGGATTTGAGCAGATGGATGATGGAGCGGGGATTGTGAGGGATAATAGAAGAAGGGTTATTAAAAGCAACAAGAAATTGGATGTAGGGGAGAACCATGATCGACTACATCCTGAAGGAACACCGCAAATGAAATAATACTATTAAAATTAAAAATATGCAATTAATTTTGTAGTCTTCTTGCGAAATGCAATCGTGACAAGACAGGATCAAAATGTTAAGTGATATGCGCGGCCTATGCTTTAATTTTTAAAATTCAAACTATACTACTAATCAAAAGTTAATATTTAAATAAAAAAACATAACTTCATATAAAATATAATAAAAATATTTATGTTCCTGTGGCAGCCGAATGAAGATAATAGACACATTTATGTACACATAAATGAGTATATAAGTAAGCGTATATATATATATATATATATTAGCGTATATATGCACATTTGGGCGCGCGTTTGAATGTGTAAGTATAAATGCATGTGATTAGGAATATATGTCTATTTTTGCCGATTGTAAGTGTTCCCTTGTGGCCGAGTTATTGGCTGCTTTTTGTCTACTCTAGCGATCCCTAGGGACAAACGAGCGTATCTTGTAACGAGTGCAGGGGCGTAACACTGATACACTCATCTCAACTGAATGTTCTATATCAAATTATTTCAGTGCCTGGTTTTTATGGGTGAGATAGAACATTAATGATAGCAGACAAAAATTTAGCCTAAAAGTCTCTTGGTGAGAACAACAGAGAAACATCAGTTCCGGTCATGGCTCTCCATTGAGAACGACCTTAATTTGTAAAACGACTACTGAATTACGATTTGTGACCAGGTTCTGTTCGATGTAGTAGTAAAGAAAAGATAATAAGAAATATTTGAAAACAAACATTTTTAAATCTGAATAGGGTACGATGAAACTACCAGGAATCTTATAACAAAATTATTATTCCTTCTTTCCCCATTTTTGTTCGTTAACTCACCCCAAGCAAGGTGTGAATATCACAAAATCGAAAGCCGGTATTGGGAGTCAAAGAGAATGAGAAGAATTTAGAATGAACTGGAAACTTAATTCCAACCAGGAAAAAAATGAACCTCTACGGACTATACGCGAAACCATCTATTCCTATTCAAGAAAATTTGAATATATATATATATATATATATATATATATATATATATATATATATATTTCAGAGTTTAGGCAGAGACTTTAGAATTATAGAGTTGAAGTAGGCTTTTGAATGAACCAGAAACCCAATCCTATAAAAAACACAAGGAATAAAACTCTACTCCTGTTCAAAAGACCGGGGAGGGGTGTTAACTAAACGATACCCTAACATATTTATTGCTATTGACGCAAAATATAAACAAATGAAATAAAATAAATATCAGAATTTAGGAGGAAAGTTAATTGATGAATACTATCTACTTATGAATTTTTCTTTCTATGAAATTTAATGTTTATAAATACAATAAAAATGCCAACATTTCAACTAAACAAGGAGTAGAAGAAATATATAACAAATTCTTTTGATATTACTTTACACACATGCACACACACGCACCGACACATACATGCATACATATATACATACGTATATATATATATATATATATATGTGTGTGTGTGTGTGTGTGTGTGTGTGTGTGTGTGTGTGTGTGTGTGTGTGTTCAGATAAAACATAGATGGGAAATAGCCATTGTTAACATGTCATTTTAAGACATGCATTTTCAGCCCCATATAAACAAAGAATGAGGAAAAATTCCAAGGCCATAGGTTTGCTTTAGTAAAGGAAGGGGTTGGGAGATGTTGGTTTTTTATAGGGTTAAGCTAGCGGAATTTTAGTCGTAATTTCTTCTTTGGTAGTGGGGGTTATGTGATTGACCCTTAAGTTAGTAGTGGTAGATAGTGGGGGAAATAACTGTTTAGCCAAATTAAGAAAAAACTTCTTGTTACTATTTGGAAGAAGAGGATAATTATTGCAACTTATAATTATTGTACTTATTTCTATGACGACACGTACTAATGATCGCCCTCCCTTTATTCAGGAGTATCTTCTGGTATTTAAATTTCAAAATTTTAATTTCTTCTCTATTGGTTTTTATAGAGTTAAGCTAGCGGAAATTTTTGGTTGTACACAATTTCAAAATGGCGATAAAAACAAAAGAAATTTTGTTACTGCAGGATATGCCGATTATTTAAAACAAAAATAATCGCCAGTTTACCGGTTTCGTTCCTCTCTCATAAGAACCGTAAATGGTAAATATTATGAAAAACATATATATATTTCATGGGTGACATGAAGAAAGGAAGGAGAAAATTCTTTTCTTTCAAGTAATGTCATCTAAAGATGCTAGACACGCAACGATGCAAATCGAAGCAAACACTCTTTGTTAACAAAGAGAGTACAGCCCGAACCTGATAAACAGCGCGTCAAACACTTTCAGATGAAACAACGAGTGTGACCAGACCAAAATAGAGAACCAGTCAACACTAAAATCACAGGCACAGCTCGGATTATTAATCAAATGATAAGCAATAGAAGATCCGTATGTATTTCAAATGGAATAACCAGACGAAAAATTTTCATTCATTATTTTTGTAGGCACGTGTTCCTTAAACCCAACATCCAAGCGTTGAGTCGTTCTACCTATGTAGTCGACTGCACAACTACATTTGAAACAATAAATAATAAAATTAAAATGATGGGGAAGTAAAAAAAACATCATAGAAAGAAGGATAGATCTAGTCGTGAACACAATGCAAACATTTTCCGAAAAACAGTATTCATCGGAACTTAATGAAATACGTTTGATAAAAGTCTAACACTACTCAAACATGGTATTCGAAAATAGATTTGATATCTTTGAACTGTTAATGGTTTGATTTTTTTCAAGTCAGAAATCTTATCTCGAATAAACGATTGTACAATGTCTAAAGAATAGCCATGGATCAAAGAAGTAGTTGTAAATAAATCAATTTCATTTTTCCGTGTAACATCGGAAAAAAACATGGGTCAATGACTTCATCAAATCGACCCTTCGTTGTTTTATATAAAAACAGTCAACGTGTATAAAGACCCGTAAAAAGTAGGTTCCATGAAACAGAAATGACAAAAGAAAAAGGTGTTCTACGAACAATCATATCTACTGGCAAAAAGAAACTGACCTCCTTATCTACCGTAAATTTAAGGGCCGGGTGAACACCATTGATTAAAAAGAATTGGTCCACTACCGACTCACTGTTGAACCCAACATAAATATCATCAACGTAACGGAAGTAAACCGTAGGCTGAGACAAACGTAAGAGTAGGCTCTCCTCATGAAAATCTACAAATATAGTTGTCAAAAGAGGGCCCAAGGTGGAACCCATTGCTACATCATCAATCTGACGACACATAACATTGTCAAGACTGAAATCGGCAGACATGGTGGCAAACTTTATAAGTTCAACAAAAGCATCTTCAGAATTAGTCGGGGAAGTTAAATAATTGCGATATAGGAAATCGCTACAAATGTCAATAGTCTTCGAAAAAGGAACACAAGTGAAGAGAATGCAAATGACAAATGAACACATAAATCCATCAGTGTCACCGCAATTACGGATAAATTGCGAAAAAGCAAATAAATCCTTTTTGCAAAAAGAAATATAATCCTGCAACTCTGGTATATATATATTTGTATCACCCTGAGCAAGGCGGTAACGCCACTGATGTGCAGGGGCTACATAAGAGTAAAAATATAAGGAGGCTACATATAAGTAAAAAGATTAGGAGGCTACGTAAGAGTAATAAGATTAGGGGGCTACATAAGAATAAAAAGATCAGGGCGCTACATAAGAGTAAAAAGATTAGATAGGAGAGAGTGAAGACGAAGACGAACCAGTTAGAAAGAAGAAAGAGAAGGATGGGAATACAGGAGTGATGACAATTGCAATGGTGGAGAGAAAGGAAAGGATATACAGTTTGGTGTATAAAGAACTTGAATCAAGTGGTTAAGAGATGAGTACTGACATTGCATTTAAATTTCTGGCGGTTGTAGCCGTCAGGAAAGCAAGAATATGGAAGCGAGTTCCACAGGCGGGAAGTGCGAGAAAAGAAGCTGTAAAAGTAGAATTGTCGTCTGCATTTGGTTGATCTAACTGTGAATGAGTGAGACCCAGTTGCCAGTCTGATTGCACGAGTAAACACCTGTTGCAGGGGCACTAGTAACTTAAATTCGTTGAGCAGAAGACATAAAGAAGAAGAACTCCAAAATGTTTTGGATTTTACAGGATACTCTCAAGCAAATCGCAGGCAGAACTAATGTTCGCAAGAAAAATAAAATTATTTTCCGAAAAGGTGTCACCAGGAAAAAGAAAAGCTGATAACAAAAAAGGACAGAAAACTTTTAAAAATTGTCAAACAAGTGTTTTTCAGAGTATAATAAAATGGAAAATGGAAAAGAAATATGGGATCACTGCGTAATGTCACGAATCAGAATGATGATACATATGGTAAAAGGAAAAAAAATAGGAACAAAAATGAACTTGCAGACAAGTTCTCTGAAAAAAGCCCGCAAGAAAGTAAGAACATATGCAAGTACTCTATGATGTATTTGATGTACCATCACTCCAAGAATTCGTTGAACGTATCAGTACGGTCGGTAGAAAAAGGAAACAAACGGAGAAAGTAGAGCTTGGCACAAAACGTAAGATGTACCAATTTCAATACGTTGGCGAAATCGCTTAAAGAGGAAGGGTAGAATAATAAAAGAGGAGGGGTAGAATAATAAAAGAGGAGGGGTAGAATAATAAAAGAGGAGGGGTAGAATAATAAAAAAGGAGGGGTAGAATAATAAAAGAGGAGGGGTAGAATAATAAAAAATATAATAAACTATTCACTAATAAAGAGAAATCACAAAAGGGTGGATTTGGTCTGTGAAAAAAATGTCACCGAGAGAAATTTCGGAACGTCATGCTGTATTGCTTGACTTTCTCGAGAGAAGGTCCATTACAAACAATTCAGAGTGTTAAGGTCTCAATCTGAGTGAGGACAATGGAAAAAAAATTCGGAAAGAGTTGGATGAGCCTAATGGTGATTAGGTTGTTTAGTAAATAATGCAAACCTGGTAGCACGATATTTATTCATGTGGAGGATACATGAAATATGGTACAAGGCCAAAACGGGTGGAGTAGAGAATTGGTCTTTAGTAGCTATCCTATACCTAGCTAACACATTCAGTCAGTTAAAGTGCCATACGTGATACACGCTTGGGCGATCATGTCTCCAAAGAGACATGAATGACTGGGCAGAACATTATCCCGCAGTAGGTTGCCATTGCTTTCTGCGGTAGACTGGTTGCCGACCAAGGCTATAGAACCCAATCTGTCCTGTTATTTAACCCATAACTGGAAGGAATAGACGGATTAATACCTTTCCTAAGGGTATTTGCGCGTAAGTGAATACAATGGATTCAACTGGAATTCGAACTCGGCTCCCCGGTTTCTCGTTCCGAGCCGATATCCACTGTACCACAACGCACATTCACGACCCAATTATTCTTAAAAATTTCTCCTTTTACCACAAGAAATCGTTCATCATACAATCCTACAAACACAATAGTAACACAAATTCACCGGGGAGCCTAAAATGAAGTAATACCCCATGAGATAAAAATTTATTTACAAATGATTATTTTATAACATATATATATATATATATATATATATATATATATATATATATATATATAATGAAATGAAAATAAGTGGGGTAGGGTCATGATATACCCAAAACAAACTAAAATATTACAAAATATTCAAACTAAAATAAACAAATGTTAGTAAGAACCGTCCACCCTACAAAATCAGAGTGGCTACTGTAATCTGCCAAAGAGTGCAATCAGAGAGCACCCTCGCTACGGCAAAGGGGAGGGATAAAATAAATAATGGAAGTGGAAAATCAAAGACTGACCCAGTCAAGACAAAAAGATACGACCAAAACAAACTAGGAGGCTGGGAATTTTGACTAGAATCATAAAAAAAGAGAAAGCCGGAAACTGGCTACTACAACCCTGGTAACAAAAATTAAATAATCAGGACACCTTAATTAAATACCCGTAAGTCAGTCAAAAAATAAAAAATGGAATTGCCTTTGCCGTTCCATTTTTTAGAGGAAACATATATTTATATAAATTTCTTTCCTTCATTTAACTAAGCTAACCTCTGGGCTTAGACATTTTCGTCATTCTCTGTTTATAAGGTGTCGAAGAATGCATGTCTTATAATTACATGTTAAAAATGGCTCTTTCCCCACCGAATTTAGAGATATATAAAAAATATCCGCTCTGTAATTTGAATTGGTTAGCATTGAGCTCTCTATTAGATCAGTTTTAATATTTTAACGATATTACTAAGATCCTCCTGGATTATTTACCAACTTTATTCCGGGTTTTACCAATCCTACCCGGAATTATATATAGCGGTGGTAAAATTCTGGGAAGATAGGTAAAATTTGGGATAAGGCTGGTAAATAATATATATTTTATCATTTGCATTATTAAATTATTATTATATACATATTTATTATTTACATTATTACATTATTATTATGTAATTGTACATGTGTATATATATTTATATATATATATATGTGTGTGTGTGTGTGTGTGTGTGTGTGTGTGTGTTTCAATAAATTTTTATCGTCAGAGTATTTCTGTTGTTAATAAGAGTAAAGATCAAATGATTTTTATTCAGAATAATTTTAGAGGGTTTCGAAATTAGTATTATCATTACTAAAACTATCATTACCATAATTATCATTACAATAATTATCATTACTATAAATATCATTGCAATATATCATTACTACATATATATATATATATATATATAATTATCATTACTATAACTATCATTACTATAACTATCATTACTATAACTAACATTATAATAACTATCATTACTATAATTATCATAACCATAATTAACATTATAATAACTATCGTTACTATGACTATCATTACTATAACTGTCATTACTATAACTATCATTAATATAATTAACATTATAATAACTATCATTACTATAATTATCATTACTATAAGTAACATTATAATAACTATATTTACTATGACCATCATTAATATAACTATCATTACTATAATTATCATTACTATAATTGACATTATAATGACTATCTTTACTATAATTATCATTACTATAACTAACATTACTATATATCATTACTATATATATACATATATATAATTATCATTACTATAATTATCATTACTATAATTATCATTACTATAATTATCATTACTATAACTATCATTACTATAACTATCACTACTATAATTAACATTATACTAACTATCATTACTATAGTTATTATTACTATAATTATCATTACTATAACTGTCAGTACTATAAATATCATTACTAAAATTAACATTATAATAACTATCATTACTATAATTATCATTACTATAATTATCTTTACTATAATTATCATTACTATAATTATCGTTACTATAATTATCGTTACTATAACTATCATTGCCATAACTATCATTACTATAATTATCATTACTATAACTGTCATTACTATATATCATTACTATATATATATATATATATAATTACCATTGTTATAACTATCATTAATATAATTAACATTATAATTATCATTACTATAATTATCATTACTATAACTGTCATAACTACAATTATCATTACTATAACTATCATTACTATAATTATCATTACTATAACTGCCATTACTATGACTATCATTGCTATAATTAACATTATAATAACTATTATTACTATAATTATCTTTACTGTAATTATCATTACTATAACTATCATTACTATAATTAACATTATAATAACTATCATTACTATAATTATCTTTACTATGATTATCATTACTATAACTATCATTACTATAACTATCATTACTATAATTATCATTAATATAATTTACATTATAATAACTATCTTTATTATAATTATCATTACTATAACTATCATTAATATAATTATCATTACTATTGTTATCATTACTATATATCATTACTATATTTATATATAATTATCATTACTATAATTATCATTACTATAATTATCATTACCATAACTGTCATTCCTATAATTATCATTACTATAACTGTCATTACTATAATTATCATTACTATAATTATCATTACTATAATTATCCTTACTATAACTATCACTAATATAAGTAACATTATAATAACTATCATTACTATAATTATCATTACTATAATTATCATTACTATAACTGTCATTATAATAACTATCATTACTATAATTATCTTTACTATAATTATCATTACTATAACTATCATTACCATAACTATCATTACTATAACTACCATTACTATAATTAACATTATAATAACTATCATTACTCTAATTATCATTACTATAACTGTCATTACTATAATTATCATTATTATAATTATTTTGAAAACCTCCTGAACTTTGTTTAAAATTTTGTTTCTCTTGTGTCAACTTTGTACCATCAATTTATATTGGACGTTTTTGCCTCAATTTTGAAATTCCTGCAACATTTATGTAATTGACAGAAATGAACGAAATTATTTTGGAAATCTTGGAAATCCCAATAGAACCATATTTGTACATTTGTTACGCTCCACTTATTTATTTTATATAATTTAGGGACATTTATTTTCGTCGCGCCTATGGTTTATATTAGTTATTAGGGAAATGCCTCTGAGAATTTAAATCATTAAATGTTCTTGTTCAAACAGGACATGTGAATCGTAAAAGATAAAATGCAATATAACTTATTAAAACATTATTAAATTAAAAAGAATGTAATTGCTTTTATGTATAAAATATATTATGAGCACCATTTTCTTAAAAATTTTTTTTTAGATGAATAAGGAATTTCTGCAAGAATTATTTGAATCTTTTTACATTCAATCTATAAACTTATCAAATTATACATTAATTTTTAGTTGTCAATTGATATTCTTATATAATTAAGACTATTTACTAATCATAAATAGAAAAGCTCATTACCATCCAACGACTGAAGAATCTGGTATTTCATATGAGTACAAAAGAATTAGTTTCATAAGTATAGACGTCTCCATCCGATATTATCAGAAATTAAAAGCAAATTTTAAATGTATTGGTCCTCAAAAATGCATCCGTAATTGAAACCATAAAACCAAAGTACTTAAAATTCAATTAAATATGAGATTGCTTAGAATATTTTCATAAATTCTTAAGATTAAATGGTAATAAAAGCATATATAGAAATGTGCTGATGTTTTATTCATCAAGTACTAGTTAGTTTTCCATTCGAAAAGTATTTTTTACAATAATGTCCTGCCTGGTAAAAGTTGCAACCATAAGTCTATTGATAAAGTTGTCATCCCTCATAAAAACACCCACCTCTGTATTAAAAAAGATATAATTCTTGTAATATTTTAAAATAAATTAAGTAATATTTATTTTAATAGGGAATAATTAAACTTTAGATCAGTTTAATCATCGTAAAAAATCAAAAATGCATGTATTATTTTTAAGATTTTTTTTCATTAAGGGAATTACGTCGTGTTGACAGATCTTTTTATCTGCAAGACTTTGCCGTTTTTATTGGTTATAGAGAAAATTTAAATTCAGTATTAAATACAGGAAAGAATATTCTTACTGGAAATATATATATATATATATATATATATATATATATATATGTATATATTCAAAGCCGGGAAACTGATTCTCACCATTCATTACTGATATATGTTCACACATTTTATACCTCTATATAAATTTATGTAAACATTTTACGTAAATAGCTTTGTTTAGTGTTATATTAGTTCGCAATAAAAAAGGATAATTTTTATACAAACGCATCCACATAGATACACATAAATAAGCCATTTTATTAATATTGAATCGTTCATATATATATATATATATATATATATATATTGAAAGATAAAAGATATTATTTTCATATTATTTTCACTTTTCTGTCGAGCATTTAACAGTTATCTTTTGCTTCTTTTATTCTATGGAATGTTGGTGGATGTTGGGTGGCGGGTCGCGCCTGCCGTTTGAAGCTGCCGTGTTGTTTGCGTTGTTCCAGCCGATGACATTAATTTGTACTCAGTTCCATTCGAAGTCGGTTAATGTTCTCACATTTTCCTGCAAGCCGACAAGAAGGTAACGATAAACAAGTGCATGTCGAATGGCAGGGACGATGGATATTGCCCGGGAAATGTTTCCAAGCTAATTCTCCGTTATTTATGGTATTGGTAGGTCAATTAGCGATGTGCCATACATGATACACGCTTTGGGCGATCATGTCTCGAAAGAAATATGACTGATTTATCAGAAGATCACATACGAAGGATAAGTTGGAAGGTACATTTCTTCATTATGGGCCATGGTGTTTCCGGTACAAAAAATATATGTGGATGTAAAAACCTAAAGATTGCACCACTCATTGACAAACTATTCCAATTTGAAAACGATTTATTCGATATCATAAATAAGATCAAACTCCACAAAAGTAAAGCAAATTCCTAAAACATCTAGATACATTAATCAGAAGCATAAAAGAGTCGAACAAAATGTTTGTAACATCGGATAAAACCTCAAATTTTTATAAGATGGAGAACAAAGTTCTAATTAAGAAAAATCTAACTAAAAACTACAAAGAAAATCAACATGGAACACTCAAACCACATTGATAGAATTAATCATGCGGACAAACAAATCACTGACAAACTAAAAATCAGTGAGAGAGTCCCTAAAATTACGACTAAGGTAGTGTATATACTTTTAAAAGACCATCAACCAGAATTCCACGGAAAATTACCCACTAGGTTTATCAACCCAACAAAACCAGAAATCGGTAGAATTAGTAATGTAATACTAGAAAGAGTAAACCGACAAATAAAAAAAAACATTTCCAACTCATGCAATAGAGTGGTACTTTGGAGGTCATCGACTGGTTCGAGAACTTTTAAAAATAATTCCACTTTTCTACAATTTGACATTGCGGACTTTTACCCAACTGTATCTGACAGCCTCCTCAATCTTGTCCTGGAATTCGCTGAATTTGATTCGTATATTTCAAAAGAGGAAATCAAAATAATTTTGGACTGCAGGAGACCAGTCCTTATCCATGACAACGAACAATGGGCTAAAAACGCAACGGATAATTTTGATTTACCTATGAGAGCTCTGGATTCTGCAGAGTCTTCGGATTTAGTCGGATTATTTCTCATGTACAACCTCACGGCTTACGAAGAAATCGATATGAAAAATATAGGACTTTATAGAGATGACAAACTCATGATAGTAAATAAATCCACTGAAGGTAAGGTTGATAGACTTAGAAAATTAATTTATAGAGTTTTTAAATCTTTTGGTAATTGACCCTAATATAAAAAAGTTGACTTCTTAGACATAACATTAGACTTAGCTTCCCACACTTTTCAACCTTACATGAAAAATAATGCTAACCCAATCTATATAAACCCTTGCTCAAATCGCCCACCATCCGTTATCAAACATATTCCAGCATTAGTTGAACGCCGCAAAAACAAACACTTCTCAAATAAAGAAATATTCGATAAGCACAAAACAAATTACGATAAAATTATTAGAAACAGCGGTTATCGATCCTCCGAGATCAATTATGAGGAAAAATTTATTAGCTCAAAAAGGAAATATAAAAGCAGAAAAATCATCTGTTACAACCCTCCATTTAATTCTTCAGTTAATTTTAAATTAGAACATAAATTTCTTAACCTAATAAATAAACGTTTCTTCCAAAATAACCCTTTAAGCAAATTTTTCAATAGGAATACTATAAAACTCAATTGTAGTTGCTCTAACAAATTAGAAAAAATAATTAAATAATTAAATTATATAACAATAAAATTTTGAAATCATGCAACAAAAACAATTCTAACAGCCAAGTCAATTTGCCCCATAATAATAACTCTTGTAATTGTAGAAACCCGAACTAATGCCCACTACCAAATAAATGCGTAACAAAATCCCTGATATGTATGTGTTCGATTTCATCCGTGGAGAATCGTAAGGATGCTAAAATTTATATCAGAAATACTATGAACTTTTTGAAAAAGCGCTTTTACAATCTCCTCTCATCCTTCAACAACAAGGACGAACAAAATATGACATCACTTTCTAAATATTTTTGAAAGCGAAAAACCAAAATAAGACACCTAAAGTTAATTGGAAAATCTTCAAGCAGGCTAGAACATCTAAATCAGTAAAAGATTCATGTTTCCTTTGTCTACATGAAAAAAGGGTAATAATTAAATACATGAGGCGTAACATATTACTAAACCAGAGGTATGAAACCACAGTAAATTGCAAACACATTAAAGAACTTACAATCATGACAAAATTACGAAATCTAAAGTTTGCATCTGTAGAAAAGATAAACATTTACAGTTTTAATCTTAGTACCACGATATTCACTTCTAACTTTATGATCTCTCTCCTTGTAAATTTATATATATATATATATATATATATATATATATATATAACATTTATATCATCCGAATGAATTTGAGCTCTATAAACAACACTTTCGTACTTATATAGGCCATTCAATGGGCAGGTTTTATCTTATCAGCAGCTGCAATTATTTTTAGAAAGGTCATTGTTTCATCAGTAGCGTGACGGATGTTGCTTATTTGGGCCGAGTATTTATTATTTATTCAAAAGCAACAGGCGTTCATAACAATCAAAGACCACAAAGACAATTTCATATGCAATGTACAATACAGATTAATATAACCTTCAAAACTGCATTGTTAGAATTAGCAAAGTATCCTTAAAATTTAAAGTAAATATCTAACTGTGGAATATACTTCCATGACTAACATTCACTCATATTATATATATATATATATATATATATATATATATATATATATATTAGTCATCCACATACAAGCCTGTTTCGCTGTATCACAGCTCATCAGTGTGGCTAGACACATCGACTTGCTTCTGGCCGGGATCGAAACTCGACCGATTTGCTGTCAGTCGGTGTCACTACCCCCAAGCCATAAGCTCATGGAATCGAAGAAGGGAAATTTTAACGTGTTGTATATAAGCAGTGTATAAGCAGTCACCGAAAGAACTCAAATTATTTCTGAAGAGTAACGCATATATCGCAGAAGTGGAAACTATTTTAAAAAGTATTCTTCTCTAGACAGCTCAATCGTAATAAGAGCATTTTATATATATATATATATATATATATATATATATATATATATATATATATATATCCGAATGAATAAGGAACGAGGAATAATTTACAACCTCCAAAATATTAATTTAAAACAGTTCTCGATATATAATATAGAGCTGTGAATATTCATTATAAATTTTATTTTAGAACATGTACAATAGTTTCTATAGATATCCACTACAAATGGTACATTTTGTTTCGACATTTGACTTACAATGTCTCATCAGGTGGTGTGGAAATGAATGGAAGGCCCTTTTCTTATATTTGGCAAGTTGTGTCTGGGATGTTAGTGGAGGTTAGCGATAAGGGAATAAGTCTTGTAAATTGTCCGTTAGAATTTTGGGTGAGTAGGTGAGTTGATTAATGAAAGTGTCGGGAATTTTGTAGACAGATCTAACATTAGAGAATGGTGTATATTTTTTTAGAAATATATATATATATATATATATTTTTTTTAGAATACGGCCAAGCATGATGTTTAATCAATCTTTTATTGAATTTTGCCAGCATTCTCACATTTTTCTATTTTTCAGGTGTTAATTAATATTTTTTTTTTTTAATCATCTCACCCCAAGCAAGGCATTCCACTGCCACTATTGCGCATGGGGCTACATAGGGGAAGGTAAAGAGAAGGAGTGGATAGACATAGGGAATGTCAGAAGAAAAGTGACAGATGAGTAAGGATAGCGAGGATGAGGGTCGGGCAGATGGGAAGAGTGCTTGATAGAATGGGAGCAGGTTAGTGTGTTAGGAGGTGTCTATTGACCTTACATTTAAACTCCTGGAGATTGTAGCCGTCGGGGAAGCAATCGTTTGGAAGAGAATTCCACAGTCGGGAAGTGCGAGGAAAGAAACTGTTGGAGTAGAAGTTACGGCTGCATTTTATCGGTTTCACTGTAAAAGGGTGGGATCTAGTTGCTAATCTAGTATCTCGTGCAAATTCGTATTTAGGGGGCACCAGTGATCTAAGTTCATCGGAGCAGAAGCCGTGAAAGTATTTATAGAAGAGACACAGGGAAGCCACGTCTCGCCGGTGGGAGAGAGACTGCAGGCGGTCTGCCAAGTCGGTATCTATCACATTACAGACCCTTCTCTGAACCTTATCGAGAAGCCCGAGGAGAACAGCAGGGGCACCCGACCAGATATGGCAGCAGTATTCAATGCACGGGCGGATGGTAGATTTGTAAATGTGCAGGATAGATTTAGACGGAAAAAAACTTCCGGGCCCTACACAGAGAACCGACTTTCATTGCAGCGGATTTAGCAATGGATTCGATATAGTCATTCCATTTGAGGTCCGCTGAAAGTGTGAGACCAAGGAGGCGTAGTGTTTTACTCTCTGGGAGGCAAGCCTGGTCCATGCTAATGGGAGGTAGGTGAGATTGTCGATGATGGTTAATTGACAGTAGCTTCGTTTTAGAAGCATTAAAATTTACTAGCCATTTCTTACCCCAGTCCAATATGGATTGGAGGTCTTTTTCAATCTCGGCTGCGAGTTTAGCTTCGACGCCTACACCAGATTTTTGTTGGAACAAACTGTCCATAGTTCATATGTATTACAGAAAATTAAAACCTCTAAACTCATTGTCAAAAATAATAATTCACCTGCAAAATCTAAATAACAAAGAATTAATATTATTTACGAATTTTCATGTTTCTTAATTAATTTGGTTCTTGAACAATCCAAATTCGTAAATAATTACATTGGATGTACTAAAACAATTTAAGAAGACTCAAGTTACATGTCTCAGATCATATATCTATTAGGTTTAGTTTAAATATATAGAGAGACCTACCAAACTCTATCCGTAACATATTCGTCGATAATACAAATATAATTTTATCAAAACAGATAAAAAAAGGCTAAAATAATGGAATCATTATTAACAAAAAAGAAAATGACAATACTCAATGATATCAACTATTAACACGGCCATAATGTGCTGGCTCTGTTTGGAGAATAAAAACATACTTATGACACTAAATACATAAATAAGACAATCTATCTATTTAGTTAAGTGTCAAATATAATTCATACTTGACAACGGCTAAAAGTATAGCCAAAACGCTTGAAAAAATACAATATTTGAACAATCATTACATAATTATTGTAATGAAAATAAAAATTATAAGATCGCATGAAAAATTAACTAAAAACTTAACAACAATATCATGTCTGTCATTTTTAATGAAACTTGCATAAATTAGGGTTGCTGCCTAGCTAATCAATATATACCTGTTAAATAGAATTTTAAGTTTACCCCACTCTATCGTTCTTGCTGATTCGATCCCAATTTTTGTTGACTAGTCATTGGTAAATTTTTGCGTATTGAGAAATTCGAAATTTGCTGTGTATTTGATATTTCTGCCTGTATATTGTACAACTGCTTTGTATTATGTATGTAATTGTATGTAGGTTCTTTTTCCATGAATATGTAAAGCTGTTCTTTTTCCATACATATGTAAAGCATGTATCATTTTATACATGCGTATATACGTGTTAGAACTAGAATATAAATGACCCCACTCTATCGCACTTGAAGACTCACGTTCATTTTATGTTAATTATTCTTTGATAATTTTTGCATATTGAAGATATTGTGCTTGAATTCTCTTACGGATGTGTCATATATACCTGTATATGTGTATAAATAAGATATTCGAATGCATATAAAAGTATATATATATATATATATATATATATATATATATATATATATATATAACGTGAGAGCCATATCCACATAGGTTCGAATCCTGCCGAATGACACACATTTTCCTGAAATAATTTATCGGAAATAATCAGACCGGTAGAAAAAATATAAATACGTTTTGATTATTAATAGAATATCTACTTAAGTACGAGTATCGATCAAAAATAATATTAAAAATCATTTCAAATTGTCGGTTATTTATAAACAGTATCGTTGATCTTCGTTAATTTCCGTAATATATATATATATATGTATATATATATATATATATATATATATATATATATATATAATAATAAAATCGACTCTGTACGTATCCAAATCTTAAAATCTTACACAAGTAATTTTTTAGGACCACGAATAACCGGCAGAATCTAACTCCGTTATTGTCCGCCGCTATAAAGCTTTGGACAATGAGGGGGAAAAAAAAGAAAACTGCGGAGCACCGACAATACATACAGCACTTCACAGCAAAGAAAAAAACCCTCAAACGGAACGAACCACAAAGAAAGAAAAGTGCTCGATACAAAACTAACCAAAAAGGATTAACCCATCTTAATGTGACTCCTTAATGTGACTCCAGAAATTTTTTTTTTCTTCGAACACCCCCTTCCCCAGATGGGTTAGTCTTTGATAGGTGTCTATTTATTTGATTAGTCCTTGGTCTGCCTTTGCCCTGGCGAGCCGTTGTGCGAAACCGCGGCAGGTCTTGGCGATCTTGCGATTTTTTCTCGTGGGTTTTTTTTCTCGTATATATATATATATATATATATATATATATATATATATATATATATATAAACAAAGTTATAGAACTCGTAGGTTTTTTTACCTGCTGTTCATGCATTTACTTTTATAAAGAGTGCTCGATACAACTATATATATATATATATATATATATATATATATATATTGTAACAAAGTTATAGAACTCGTAGGTTTTTTACCTGCTGTTCATGCATTTACTTTTATAAAGAGTGCTCGATACAACAATATATATATATATATATATATATATATATATTCACACACATACAAGAAAATATAATTTTAAATGCAATATAATTTTAAATGCAAGATATACATGAAATTCTATTTTATATACACACACACATACAAATATATATATATAAATATATATATAGCGGTAATAAATCCAGGAAAAGGTTTGATAAATAATTTCATTAGATCTTAGTAATATCAGATTAAATATTTAAACTGACCTAACAGTGAGTTTGATGTAAATTTAATTTACACAGCAATTATATATATATATATATATATATATATATATATATATATATGTACACACCCACACCCACACAAAAAAACACACACACTCACTCACTCACTCACTCACAGACACAGACACAGACACAGACACACATACACACACACGCACACACACACATATATATATAATCTGTGAAAACAGAATTTTATGTTTACATTGTCTTTATACTCTGGGTATATATTCAGAAATCCTCCTCATTTTTATTCTTTAATAACAGTCTCGAAATTCTGATAATAATCAAATTTTGACTGAATAAACACTTTCCACTTAGTCTAAAAAAGAAGTGTTTGATTTATACATAAAAATGTACAGTGTGGATAGAATGTGAAATTTCTTATTTTCTTTCTGATGGAAAGCAACATAAAAAATAATGTGAAATGTATAATGTTAAAAAAAAATGAAAGAATATTTGAAGGCTGGGAAAAAGAAGACTTTGAAAAGAAAGCACAAGAAAGAAAACTCCAGAAGATACGGACCGAAAAAAAAGTTTTATAGAAAGAGAAATACGAAATAACAGAAAAATAGAACCAAAACAAATTACTAATGGTTTCGAGGCTTGGTGTGGGACAAGAAATAAGGGTGGAGTTCTATCTTAAGAGGACATGGGTGAATGCCCACAAGAAATATGGGAGGCGAAGAAAAATAAATCCAATATAAACGAAAAAACATAACAGCCTACTACGACAAAAAGAAAAATGAAAATGAAACAGTGAAAACATTGCAGGTTTTCTTTTCCTCTCTTATCTAGCCTCTTTTCCAACATCTAAATATGCTAACAAGTAAACCTACGGATAAATGAAGGGAATAAAACGCATAAAATTTCTGTTAACGGGTTTCCGAATACCAAGTAGGCGGCCATATTGTGTGTGTGGAGGTGATTTCGCGTTAGCTCTCTTTCTAATGATATATTTTTCTTAGACGCTCGCGATGTCATACTTGACTTCCGGAACACCTGAGTCAATCTGTTGCTAGAAAATTTAGATGGGTGGGAATTACGAAAGAGAAGATAAAGGGAAAATATTCGAAAAAGAATAACAAAACAAAGAAAACGAAAAGAAACATGTATAGAGCAAATGATAGATAGAAAAGTACTGATAAAGATATCTATCTATCTATCTATCTATCTATCTATCTATCTATCTATCTATCTATCTATCTATCTATCTAAAACCCTTCAAAATCTATCTATCTATCTATCTATCTATCTATCTATCTATCTATCTATAGATACAGTGCTGCGCAAAAGTTTACAACAAGTTACAAAAAAGAGTTTTAAGTTATTTCTAACAGAGTTAGATTAATGAAACTTTTACTGCTAATAATACATATGTTTAGGCCTTTAGTCAAACAATTTTTAAAATATTCAATAAAAATATCCCGTAAAGAAAAACACATTATTTGATAGCTCAAATGTGTACCATACATTTATTAGATGATTTATTAATATGTCGTAGTGTAACCAGTATTGCTAATAACAGCATATAGATGTTTTCAATAGTCTCCTTCGAATTTCTTGCATGTTTCTTGGCTAATAATTTCCATTCATTCAGTTGAGTTCTTGATCAACATTTTTGCTTTACACGAATGTTTAATGGACAGTTGACCGAAAACAGAATGATAAAATATTTATAAACATTCATAAAAATAATCCTAAAATGAATCTGGTATTTTCTAAAAAAAAAAAAGGGACACCATCCTAATTTGGAACATTCTTGTAAAATCTGAACACTTTATAAAAATCTGTTGGAAATAAAAAATGTGTTGTAACATTTTGAGTTACTAAACATTGGTTTCCCTTCGTCGGGTCAGTCAGTTAAGTGACATACGTGATATACGCTTAAGCAATCATGTTTCGAAAAAGACATGACTAACTGGGCAGAAGATTCTCCCGAAGTAGGCTGCCATTGGTTTCTGAGGTGGACTGGTTAGCAGCCCAACTATAGAATCCAATCTGTCCTATTATTTATCCCATAAAATGTGGGAATAGAAAAATTAATACCTTTCCCAAGTGAATGCTTTGAATTCAACTGAAATTCGAACGCGGCTTCCCGATTTGTCGTTCCACATCGATATCCCCTGCACTAAAACTTTTTTAAAAAGCTTTTTAATAAAAAAATATTTGATTGTTTAATTGATTACCTAAATATGTTTTCCGAGCAGTAAAATTTTGATTAATGAACTTTATTAGACATACCTAAAAAAACATTTTGTAATAAACTAGATAGATGGCTAGATAGATAGATAGATAGATAGATAGATAGATAGATAGATGGATAGATAACAATGACATAAAATGAAGTAAAGCATGAAATAACTACAGATATTATATATATATATATATATATATATATATCGCTTAAGGATACAAACTCTATTGAAAAAACATTTGGCAATGAATATTAAATATTATGGCTATAATGAAGGACGAAAATGAAACACTTAAGAAGGCATTAAATATTCTGCGCATCGTGAATCAATGATTATTTTTGGAAGACTAGAATACTATTTCCCCACAAAATTTCTGACCTCCCGTCCTCTACGCAGTAAGATGAGCCATATTTCCAGTACACATTGATGCCTATCTTAATGCCCAAATATTCAAGTATTTTCGTCCCACAAGTGATTTTGCTCATATTTTTTATTCAGTGACTACGAAAAATAATCGTCTCTGCAATAAATAAAGAAATCGGTATTTACTAAACTAAAATGTATTATTTATCAGCTTTTAACTCCGAGGCAAACTAATACATTCAATATTAATTTCTGTTTAGGCTTATCAACTTCATTCTTAAAAATGAAGTATACTTATATTTTATTAAATTATATATTCATGCATTTTTTTAAATTCCTTTTTTGCCACATAATAGAACGCGCTTCTATATCTTTTGAGTACGATTCGGCAGTTTTGTATGCTAGAAAGTTTTTCGATATCATTACTCGGTTTTTATCTGGGAAAGTTTTTCCCCCATCAAAATATTTTTCAGAAATCAAAAATTTCATAATGGATTCCTGCATTGCCAGGTAAATATGGCCGCTCGGTTCCAAAATGTTTTACTGCATTATTCTTGCTGTTTTCATCGAGGGCTTTTTTTTATTGTAAAGACAGCTTTGAGTAAATTGAATTTTTGTTTTTAATACCGAGTGCTGTCTAACATTTAGCATTAACAACTAAAATGTGTTTTATGTTGATAATCATATTTGGTTGTTTGTTATAAGATAGTGAATGTGAATATGAATTTCGCTATGTGAATATCATCAATATTCATTTTTTTTTTGGCCAAAGGTTCTGATTATGCCGCGTTAACCTTCGAAGGAGTGTACAGTTTATGCAGGTTCAACTTAATTTTCATAAAAGTCAGCTGAGGAAAATATTCATCTTCAAAGCGATTACCATATTTTTTTACTTCGTTGTTGATCAGCAGTACGCGGGGTAAATTTGACGAATTATTTATTAAGTGCTTAATTTTAAATATTAGGTTGAATAATAAATAATTTATGTCTTCTGGAAGCAATTTTAATCACCAGTGTATCATTCAAATTATTACAAATTTTAAGATATCATATTTCCTGGTGAAATTTTCTTCCGGTGTAATCAAGCACTGTGAAACCCTTCCAAACCTGACGTAATTTATGCTCCTTACTCATTATTCCAATATGTCATATGCAGAGAGAATCAGCCTGGTTCGGAACTTTGTTAATATCCTGTAAAGCAGGTTATATTACAAGGGCATTTTTGGGCAGGAGTTATTCTGCAATTTCTTGAACGGTAGTAGAATGAATTAAAAACACATCTAAGCATATATGAGGTTGCTCCAATTTCTCCTTATAAGTACGTACTGTAATTTATAACACCCCACAAAGCGATGCCAGCGATTAAGCCTGTGTCTCGTGAGAGAATTCATTCGAATAATGTCCGCTATTAAGCAACCCAAACGACCATCATTTGCTCTCATACCAGATCTCTTGAAAATGACATTCAATATCTCAAGCGATATTATTGCTCCAACATTGAAGTGTTAATGCATTTGTTTATTTTAGTTATATAGTTATATATAAACTCTCACTCTTGTTGCAAGTAAACCATTCTCAAACGTGCACCTTGTCTAACTTGGAGCCACATTACTTTTCCTCTTTTTGGTTGTTATCTAGTAAACAAGATACCTTCGTTAACACAAATGAACTAGCCAAGACACCTTAAATAAAGAAATAAAATAGAGTTCACGAGCAGATTGCCACCGTAAAGTTTACTATGTCAGACTCACTGCCTTCGGAATCCAGAGTAGGCTCTGCTCTTCAGCAAAGCCGCGTCTCGGGAAAATTAGACAGGTACCCAACCCTAAACAAGAACTACGGGAAATTTTTGCCCGGGCTTAAGAACTCATAGTTCCTACAACAAAATGTCCTTGTAGCGCATCAAGCCTTAGTGGGGAGAGCGGTAGTTACCCAGAGTTCCGCCGTGAAGTGAATCTCATTGGACACTCTTCATCAGGGCGAAAAGGAACGCAAATGAGGCTATCCCGGAGCCACTATCTTGTTTGCGGAGAAAACAGAAGATATATATTTTTAATGAGCTTACAGTCTTGGAATTCTTACATTAAATAATCGACCTTGCGAAACACCTTACCCAGTGAGCAGGTTCCTGGTAAATACCTAGAGTTCCACCGCGAAAAGTCACTTGTCGGACTCACTACCTCTGGGTGAAGAGGAACCCAGACTAAACTCTGCCCTTCGGTCATATTCAACGTCAATGGAGAGGTTTCTAATAAATATCTACACGAACACGAAACAGTCTGTCGAGCTCTTTGTCTTTGGGTAGAGTTAGACACAGTAGGGGCTTCGTTAACAGAGAGACTCAGCTGAAAATAATTAACTAATTTAGTGCTCAATCCCGCGTATGCGGGGGCTAGGCAAATTTTGACCCTTGGCCCCAGTGTCCGCACAAAGGGTTTTGACGTAAAACCCGATTTCGTGCCACATCCCGTCTCGGCGGGCGGGATTCAGTGTAAATACCCATAGTTCCACACAAGCTTAAACTGCCTGTCAGAGACTCGTGTAAAACAATAGACAGGCTTAGTGCATGATCAGGCGTATGCGGGGGCTGGGTGTCCGCTCTCGGTTTACTCAAGAAAAGTGTCACACACTTTATCAGGGATGAATAGAGAACTCGTATATTTTCCGGCAGAGAGCAAATCAAAGGTAGCTATGCCTACGGGCAAAGACTCGACTGATAAAAAATAGAAAAGGTCGATCCTGCGAATGCAGGTATGAGAATTTTAGGTTGAATATACGGGCTCGGATATCCAACGTTGTCGACTGAACTTATATTGCATACCCCACTCTGTGGAGAATTCTTGGGCAAATATCCAGAGTTCCAAGAGTGTTCCGCAGAAGTCAGACGAGACATTATAACAATTAGTAGCCTGTTATAAAACTGAGGTTGAGGAATCGAAACTCATACAGAGTAAGAGGAAATATATTTTTTCTTCGGCGCACATAATATGAGTGACGACGAGATATTAGAGCCACGTCGATGTAATTGTTTTCTTTTTTATCTTTTCTGTGCGTAAAAAAAATAAAACAGAAATTCTTAAATATGGAAATACTATTAGTACAAGTTAAAAAATACACCAGCAATAGGAAGAGTAACAACAGCATCAACAGCAGTTGTTGGAACTCCATAAATAAGAACAAAAGTGAACTGAAATAATTAAGAAGGAGCCGAAAAATCTGTTAATTTCTCTCGTACCCGTCGCGGTGGCTATTGCCATAACTGAACTGACATACGAGTATCATTCAATAAATATTTTTCAGTATAAGGACTTCTAATACAGATAGAAGCTAACTGTTTTTTTCCAGCGGTGTCACACACTTTTCCCATCTGTGCACAAGCTTTCCTATTCCTTTACCGTAAAAATCTTTGGACTGATGACTCAGCCATTCGCTCACAGCACTCTTGACTTCATCGTCACTTTCAAACTTCGTGCCTCTCGTAAACGCTTTCAGCAGACCAAACAAATGAAAGTCTGAAGGGGCAAGATCTGGGATGTAAGGGGGATGACAACACGACCCTCTTTTGTTTGTGCTCTGCAGTAAGAATCTTTGGCACCCACCGGCAGCTGACCTTAGAGTAGGTAATTTTGTGTGCTGTCCCAACAGATAGGCTCAAAGTCCTTGCAATGTCATCCACTATCACTCTTCTGTCAGACTGAATGAGATCATTGACTGATTCGATCACCTCAGGAGACCTCACTTCTATAGGCTTCCTAGGTCTGTCTTGACCCTCAACATTGCTTCGCCCTTCTTTAAACAATTTAGCCAACTTGTAGACATTTTTTTACTGAAACATGTGTCATCATACACAGTTGACATTATCCTATGAATTTCAACTGGTTTGCACCCTTCAGCAACCAAAAACTTGATAACTGTCATCTATTCAATCCTGGAGCATGCTTCTTGGTCGGCCATTTTTGTTAATTTCCAAAACGCTCAAAGTTTTTTTTTTCAATCTGCAAAAAAAAATTTAAATACCTTTAAAAAAGAAGTAAAGGAAAAACAAATCTAAGCTTCTATCTGTATTAGAAGACCTTATATAAAAAAAATTCACCTTATTTATTAAGTGACCCTCGTACATTTCAGATGATATAATTACCTTTTTTGAATATTTTAGAAAATACGAGCAAATGTTCAGCAAATAATGCAGCAACTATGAAGACGATGGAAAACTACACTTTTTTAGAATTGTAGCACCGGTAAAAAAATAAAAACTTTGTAATTTTGTAAGGCCAAGAACACCAGGAGAAATTTGCTTTGAAGAAATGATAAATATTCAGACAAAAATCATCATTGAGAAAGATATTCAATCTTTGTTGAAATGTATGAATCTGACAAAAAGAAGACGAACGTTTTGTCTGGAATTGTTAACAAGAAGTGTGAAAAATTCAAATCAAATGAGTTGACTCTGGAGAGGTTTAAAGGATTAATTTTCGTTGAAGGCATATCGGCATATAAAAACACAGAAATAAGTATTAAAACCTCAACTAAACTAGAACAGAATAAAAAACTAATACTACAATAAATATCGGACGAATGTTAGAGAATTGTAAGTCTGAGATACGATAAAGAGAAAGACAATGAAAAAGAAAATAATCTCTGTTTCAGATCTGGAAGGCTACATCTCGGAGACGACTGTACCTTTTAAGAATTTGAAGTATTACAACTGTAAAAATATAGGACATAAAATCACTGTAAAACTAAGGCAAGAAAAGTTTTCAGAAAAAATTCACACACAAATTGAGGTGAAAAAATAATTTCAGAAAACCAAACAAAATGTGTGTACCTGAAAATTAATAATGTGAATGTAAAAATGCAACTAGACGCTGGTAGTAAGATCACAATAATCAATGAAGCCATATGGAAAACAAACGGAAAACTTATATTAAAGGAACTTCGAATATCTTAAGTGGCGTGTCGGGTGAAAAATATTTTTTTATTGGTGAAATGATATGCAACATTTCGTTTCGGAATAAGTGAGTAAATACTGCAAACTTTTTCGGTTCTGACCAGATGGAATTATTCGAGGTATTTTTTCATAAATATTAATTGCAAAAATATAGTTGGAAATATGTCTAGTTTAAATAAAAAACAATCGGAAAATATAAAGGAAGCTGCTGAGGTGTATTTACAAATACAAGATGAAGATGATTGTTCAGAATTAACTTGCACACGGGATTGCATATATTCGGCATTTTTGGGGAGGAAAGTGGCACCAGCCATATTTCATCAAGCTATGGACCCAATGCGTTTTTACAGTTGTTTATCTCAATGATATATATATATTAAATGTGTAACTAAATAACAGCATATCGAGCAGGTAAACATAATTTTTGAAAATCAAGTACCTTGAATAAAATATTGACAAATATGGTCAAAAACTAGGTACGTTGAGGGTAATTAAGAATATGCCTTGGAAAATTATTATCAATTCTACATACATTGTAAGCAGAATTTGAGAGCTCCTCTAAACAATTTGCTTAAAAAGGCCTAAATTGGAACTGGACTGATAAGTTTCAAAAGGCTTTTCAAGAATTCAAAAAAATTGTAACCTCAGATATTTTACTAGAGCACTACAATCCGAAAGCACAAATTGTATTGGCTTTAGATGCTAGTAGCTATGATAAAGGAGCAATAATTCTACGTAAAGATTATGACGGTAATATGAAAGCCGTCGCACGTATTTCCTGTTCGCTACTAGGGACAGAAAAGAAACTAGAGCCAGACCGAAAAGCAGGCATCAGCAATAATATCTGAAGTGGAAAAATCTCACAAATATCTATACGGTTGGAGTTTTCGTTTACAAACACATCACATACTTCTATTATCAATATTTGGTTTGAAAATATAATTCCTAAGCATACAGCGAATATATTACAAGCCTGGGGTACCGTCTCAGTTTACGATTGTAGGATGGAATACCAGTCGTCTATAAATTGAGAACATGCAGATATTTTAATAAGATTAATACGAAAAACTTCTGAACCGTTTGAGGACACTGTTATTGCAGCTATCAAATGTAAAATAGAAATTAAAAATATATTATGAAATGTAGTACTTGAACAAGTTACCGGAAAGAAATAAAATAAAAACAAAAGAAGACATGTTTATTTCGAAAATAGAAAAAATAAAACGACTAAAGAAAATAAAAAAATGATAGATTATATTTAGAACGAAATCAAGACTTGAACGTTTAGTCACTATGTGACGGAGTACTAATGTTTGCACAAAGAGTAGTAATCATGTTACAATTGAGGATATTAAATGAATTTCATAGTAGACATTCGAGAATTTCAAGGATTAAATCTTTCAAGTAAAATTACGCATACTGGACCAAAATGGATCAAGACATTGAAACATTAGCAAAAGCCTTCAGCGGTTGTGCTCTGGGAGCAAAATCACCTACCACGAAAATATAAACTTGACCAAAGACAGATATACTGTGGTCAAAAGTGCGCATAGATTTTGCAGATTCCATAAACGGATTGCATTATCTGGTATTAGTGGGTCTATCAATTAAGTGCCATAAGTGATATACACTTTGGGCGATCATGTCTAGAAAGAGCCATGACTAACTAAGCAAAAGATTATCCCGCAGTAGTTTGCCATTGCTTTCTGCGGTAGACTTGTTGCTAGCCAAAGCTATATAACCGAATCTGTCCTAATATTTAACCCATAACTGGAGGGAAGAGACGGATTAATACTTTTCCCAAGGCTATTTGCGCGTAAGTGAATGCGAGGAATTCAACTGGAATTCGAACTTTTGTCGTTTTATTAGTGGGTAGCCTTCCTAAATGATCCGAAATTTATAAGTGCAAACCAAAAAAAAAAAAAAAAGAAAAGAGAAAATATGAAAAAAAAAACAACTTACATGTTTACAATTAATATTTTTACATTAACTGTTTGAAAGGTATCGCAAAATTCACTGATTAGGAATTTAAAATTGTGAAATGTTTTAGACTGAATATATTAATAACCCACCGTGCCAATGTCAAATTGTCAAGTTGAACTTGTACTTTTAAGAGATCTTTGAATAAGCAAGTTATGAAAACGTAAGTTATGAAGCACTTCAAAAAATCTTGAGATTATATGAGATAAAACCGAATCCAAATACATTGGCAAGCATGTCACCGGCAGAATTGATGTTCGTAAGAAAAATTAAATCAGTTTTCGACAAGTTGTTACCAGGTCAAAAAAGACACAAAATTTTTGAAATTAGCAAAAAAGTGTTTTTCAAAATAAAAATTAAAAAAGTGGAAAAGAAATGTGGGAAGACGGCGTAATAAGATCACGATCAGGAAAATAATTTATACGTCGAAAATTAAAAAACGGAAAACAAAAGGAACTGATACCAGTTAAAGAAAAGTTTTACTGCATAATATTTTTGAAGTACCAACAATCCCAAAATATTTTTAACATACAAGCATGAGTTCAAGAAAAAAGAAATTTACGAAAAGAAAAAAAAAAGAAATCAGAAAAAATAAAAAAAACTAGTCGTTGATTTAAAACAATACAAAGTTTATTTAGTACCTGGGGACATTGTCAGAAATAGGAGGGATGAATAGACTGGAACAAAATATTTAAGAAAATCAAATATCTCAAAAGAGGGGATGTTGCGGACTAAATATGATAGCCGAGTTAACACATTTGAACAAGGCAAGACGCCTTGAATAAAGAACTGAAACAGAGTTCAGAGTCAGGGTTTCATACGAGCTCTAAAGTGTCAGTCGAGATCTTTGTCTTCGGGCAAAGAACAACTCAGAGTTCTGCTTACGGAATGTGATTCGGCTGAGAAAATTAAAACTGTAAATTGCCTGATCCCACGTATACGCGGACAGGGCAAATTTTTACGCTTCGCCCGATTCTCCGCACTCGGATTCCCCACGTAAATTCCGACCTTATGTCACTTGCCCTCTCGGTAGAGGAACTTTTAGTAAATAACCAGAGTTCTGCTTGAAAACAATCTTTTTATGTCTTCTGTTTTCGTGCAGAGAGTGACTCAGTCGGGGCTCGGTTTACAGACTGAGACTCGTTTGAGATAGATAAACAAACTTTGGGTAGAGTTCTACTTAACCCCACGCTCTGTCCATGGAAATAGACTTGGCTCAGAAAAACAGACCAGCTTAGTACCCGATCCAGCGTATGTGGAGGGCTGGGCAAATTTTGATCCTTTGCTCAAGTGTTCGCGTTCGTATTCCTCGTTTATACGCTCGTATTTTCATCTTTATGACAAATAGGAAGTATTAAAGAAAATATATTCCTATTTGTCATAAAGATGAACATATTTTTAAATACTATCAAGTGGGGTGCTTTTATAGATTTCTTTTTAAATTATTCACCACTGAGTATTTGAATGCTTATAAAACCTTTAATTATCAGGACCTTTACTTAAAGGTTTATAAAACCTCATTCTCTTTATATTTTCTTTAATACTTCCTATTTGTCATAAAGATGAATATATATATATATATATATATATATATATATATATATATATATATATATATATATAGTCATCCGAAGACAAATTTATGTCGCTGCATCACAGCGATTGCTTTTAGCCAGGACTGAAAACCTACCAGCGATTCTACCGCTGAGCTATATGCGCTCTGTAAGGAAGGCAGACTTTTAACGTGTGATATACCATGAAAGGATACACTAGTAACTGAGAGTGTTGTAATTCATTACTGAATTTACATGTGTGTGTAGGTGTGTGTGCGCGTAATTAAAATAAACCATTTCCTTCCAAGAATCAGATAAACACATATCAATACGAAACTTGTCAAAGTAGAAAACATGAAATTAAAAATGAAAAAGAAAAACGAAGAAAAATATAAAAGGCGAAAAACGCCTATACAAATACATACATAACAAAAATTTGAAGTGTTTAATGCCTACAGACATTAAATAACGGCAAACTTATTATCTATTCAAATAACACCAAGCAGTGCTCACGGACTCACGAACTTTAAATTTCATGATCATGCAACCCGTAGCGTAATGATCGCCTTAGCGTCATGCTAAGGCAATCATTACGCTACGGGTTGCTACTCAGAGTTACGATTTGTATCGGAGTCTCTTAGCCAGAGCGCTCTTTGTGTTTGTTAGTATATGCACCCGAGTAAAAAAATTGGGGCCACCCTACATTCTTTGTAAATCACCTTAACGTGAGATATTTTTTGTATTTCTTGGAGTAAAAGATAAAATTTCAGTCACAACAGTATTTGCTTTTATTTTTTTACTCTTTCTCCAGGTCTATCTTACTACTAAAATGCTAAAATTTAGATTCGTTTGTCCAAAATATATTGTGTTAAGTTTGGAATATTTTGTATGAGAAACCTTCTATTTTGTTTTTATCATTAACCCAGCACTAGACTTCTTAATATTACCAAAAATTTAGGAGTTAAATGTTAATACATGTTCTAAGTGTTACTTGAGCACTAACACTCTAAAGAAAAAATATGCTGCTGTGTTTAAAAATATTCTGGAAATACAACAGTATTTGCATAGTTCTTTCTATATATAGATTAACTTTGAAGCAATTTACATGAAATGGTAAAAATGTAAGCATCTAAGCATTGCGGTGAGGACAGAAATAGGAGTCATGTTTGAAGAAGGTTGCTCTGAAAGACAAATTTCCATCAATTTGAAACTTTCTATAAATGCGATGCAATATTCGTTACAAAGGCAAGTAGAAACTGGCAAAAATACTGACAGAAATATAACTGGCGCACCAAAAATGATAACAGCAGATGAAGATAATCACTTGATTAGTGACAGTAAATGAAATTGCATGAAATTTGGCCCAGAGTTGACAGCTGAGCTTAATCTCTCTCGACAGCTCTCAATTGTCAAAAATCAGAACTCAGGGCGTGTGTAGCAATCAAGAAACCCCCTGTTACAGAAGGTAAATAAGCAGAAAAAACTGTTATGGGCAATAAGCATAAGAAGTGAACATTGAAATACTGGCAAAACACATTGTGGGTGACCGAATCCAAATTTAAGCTTTTAGCAGTAAGAGAAGTGTTTATGTAAGATTAAATGATGAATGTGTGGTTTCCATCAGTTAAGCATGGTATTGGGCCTATTCTGGTGTGGGTTGTTTTTAGTTAGATAGTGCTTGAGGTTTGATTCAGATCAAGGAAACTAGGATAAAAAAATAATACCATTCGAATTTGGAGAGACAAGCAACATCATCTTGTTCATGCATAATGGTCACCAAGACAAAATCGAAACACTTCTAACTTATATCAAAATTATCATGAGTCAAAAAAAGAACACAATTCTGAAATTATCACTTGACTGCCCCAATCTCCTAACCTCTCCCATCGAATTAGTACAGATTGAATTGTATAGAAAAATTCGAAGAGAATACACAATGAGTGAGAGTGAGCATTTTCAGTGCTTGAAGAATGATTTGGAAGTTTTTCATTTTATTTATATTCAAAACTGTTGGCAAAAATGCTAAGAATTTGATAAGCAGAAATTAAGTCAGTGGTTTTATTGACGAAAACAAAATATGATGCTCTGGTATGATTATTTTTTTTAAATTAAGAAGCAAATACACTGTTTTTACTGTAATCTTATCTTTTACCTTGAAAAATATACAGAAACATCAGATTTCTTGGTGTTTTTAAAGACATACTAGGCCACGTGTTATACTATAATATTGAACGCCATTAAACAGACGACTTGAGATTTTAATCTTCAATCGGTTCTCCATTTCTCCTGGTTGCGCACTGTATCCAGTTGGGTTTGTGAGACATTTCCTGCTTTTACAGTGATTCTCTGCAAAGAACATTGGAATTCTTTATGTTTTACGATGAAGGAGAATTTGGTTTTTTATTCACATAATTTTCGAAAGATCTTTCCAGGCAACGGTAAGAATGAAGAGATATTCAAAAAGTAGTTGTCTGTAATTAGACTCGATTGCGCATCTCTCAATTGCCAAAACTTTGTTCAAATTGAGTTAAAATGCTTGCAGCTACTAAGAAAGCATTTGAAAAGAAAATGAAACTTGCATAAAATATTATAATGTGTACCGACATGATCGATGCTAAAGCATCCTCAACTGAAAGTTATAATGATAAATATTAATTAGTGAAAAAAATAAAAATATTAAGTCTCCTTTATATTTCTAAACCGAAATGTTTAAAATATTTTAAGAACGTCGCTTCTCCCTCCCCTCTTGGGTTAAATAGATGAAGTGTTTGGATTCTATAAACTTCATTGGCAAGAAGCAGAATAAATAAAGTATACCTAGTGAGCCAACAAACCTACCCACGGGGGTTACTGGGTTTCCTTTATCTTGTCGTTTGTAGATATAACATGGAGTATAGTGAATAATCCAAACAATTGAACGGTAGTAATGTCTGTAGATTGCGCTAGGAGGAAAAGTTAGCCATATTGTTGTTTCTACAAATATATATATATATATATATATATATATATATATATATATATATACTGAATGAAAGATCAGAAGTAATATCTAAATAAAATAACACATTTCAATATATATTAGGTTCATATAGACCTGGATGATAATGTTTTAAAATGCTTAAGCAATTTCTACTTATTTTGAAAATATTTGATTATTTAAAAAATCCAGTCGCGTGTTCGTAAAAATAAAATGCTGTTTGTACGTTTGAAAAACAGAAAATCAGTTGTTATAAATCACCTGAAGATACTTAAAGGTTAAAACCTAGGTTGCGGAAAATAACTCATTTCCAAATGAAATATATACAAAAATTCAACCACAGAAATATATGGAAGCCTTTTTAATACAACTGAGCTTTGTCTAATTTAATTATGATCATAAACTAACTACACACACACACACACACACACACACACACACACACACACACATATATATATATATATATATATATATATATATATATATATATATTTTAATTCAGATACTTCAATCCAAGTGAAAAAAGCAGGAAGGTAAATTCCAAAAAACCCGATCCTAATTAATATTAAAAATTTATTTTAATATTAAAAAATGATACAGGAAGAGAGCTCCATGTAATAAAATATTACAGAGCAAATATATATTAAAAAAGGATTAATTCAAAGATGTTGAATGGCCATTTCGATATGAAGATCCCCACGGGGAACGACACATCACCTCAGCAACAGAAAAAAACCTTTCTAATATATATATATATATATATATATATATATATATATATAATATGGGTAAACTTAACTGACCAGTGTTATTTCAGTCATGCTGTCTTCGATTTTATGACTAAAATATAATTGCTCAGCTAAGTGACAAACTTCTTGACATTAATTCTATTAACGCTCTATATTTATTTTGCTATCGATCACTTTATGTGAAAAAAAATCTGTTTGCCTAAATTGCCTTCCCATGAGTAAACTCCTGAAAATAAAAAACACTAAACATCATTTATTTCGCTGTTTTTGAAGTTGCCCTCTACAGTGAGCTCATTTGGAAAAGAGACCAGAATTAGACATCGACATCCTGTTTTGATGTCTCACAGCTCATCAATGTAGCCAGATATTTGATTGCTTCCAGCAGGGTTCGAAACTCGGCCTATTCAGCTTCAATCAGAGATTATACCTCTAAGCTATTGGAACCTGCCTGAGAAAGAAGGGAGATTTTAACGTGTTTTATGTGCGGTGTATACACCAGCCAAACAGCTAAGATGACTTTCTCTGTTTTTTTGCTTCTTCTCACTGTAACAATAGTTACTAGGCTATTTAATCTCTATTTTGGGAAGGGTAGAACATGGCCCAGTGACATAATTCACACTACTCTCCTTTCTGGAGTGGTAGAACTCTGACCGAATGAACAGTTACTACTACTGTTACTAAGGTTACTATTTTAGTCATGATCCAAGGCTTTTGAGGCGAAAAATACGCTTCTAACTTCCTCGTTACAATATATATATATATGGTACGTATGATATTTGAGAGCACGAAGAAGAAAGAAACAAGTACATCTTACAAACAATTAAATTTATTGCTGCAAAACGTAGCACACCGTTGTAGTATTGGTTGAAATACATGTTTATTCCGTGCAACCACCATTTAACGCAATGACAGCTTCAGTGCGGGATCAGGATCCTTAACATATTCTAATCACGTGGTCCCTACTCATACTAGACATTGGCTTTTTTCATGCAGTTTTTTTAATAACTGCATTTAGGCGATCTGTCATATTTTGAGAACCTTGATTAGTCTCCAGTTGAACAAGGTAACAAATGTAACAGCCAAGAGGATTTACATATGTCGAGTTAGGTGGTCACAGGTTTGGTGTAATATGAGAGTTTAGATATCATACACACTTGGGTCACGAGAGATTTATAAATCCTGCTAAAACACATACGCTCGTCCATCGCATACAAGGGCGTTTCAACTGTTTCCATTACTTTAGCATTTAAGAAACCATCCAACTGAAGCATTTAAAACGAAGTTATATAACATCCCATGCCCTTCGTTACTGTCTACACTTAAATACATCACAGACAAGGGAACATTTGCGGGTAACATAGGGGACATCAGATGGATGCATATATAACCATTTGACAGTTATCCGATTCATTAAATATAATGTTATAACAAATTTAAATACATATGTCGGTTAATACTAATTTCCTTGTTATCTGTCTAATTTCGGAATATAGCCTTCGATTGTCTTTGTTTACATTAGGATACAAAAACGAGCAGA
>JBBBDQ010000337.1:2215000-2250000 GCA_037127315.1 Ascarosepion bandense
AATTTTATGAACTTTAGTGGAGGGTGTAACAAATGTCAAAGATATACTTTTTCTAATATTTTTTCAAATAATGGTTTCAAATATAATTTCATTTATTTGTGAATAAGTCCAAAAACTTTAATTAAAATCCGACAATAAGAATTTACAAGTTAATGTGTTTGTCACTGGAAAAAAAAGTGAGTTATGTTAAATTACGTTTTCCATTGTCATCACTCTTCTAAACTTGGCCTTTTTTTTACCAAAATTTTGAAAGTATGAAGAAAAAATTAATAGACAATTAAAAAAATACTTTGATAAAGTTTCTTTTTATTAAGTTTGGGACATTTATTCTTCATACAATGCTGTTTTTCAGCGATTTAGTGCCGTACCTAATATATATATATATATATATATATATATATATATATATATATATATGTGTGTGTGTGTGTGTGTGTGTGTGTGTGTGTGTGTGTGTGTGTGAGAGAGAGAGAGAGAGAGAGAGAGAGAGTGAAAGAGAGAGCATCAATTAAACAATTAAAAATAATGCTCAAAGTAATAAATTAAATATATATGTATATTTATATGTATATATATGTGTGTTTGTGTCCGTATATATATATATATATATATATATATATATATATATATATAGATAGATAGATAGATAGATAGATAGATAAGGGTATCAATAAATCTACATATGGATATACACGCAAGTACACGCACGTATATTAATATTTTCAGGTCTTAATAAATTATTGCTCAATGTAATATTATAGAGCACGAATGTATATATTAAGAAATATAACATTGAAAAGAACAATAGGATTATTCCAACGATAAAAATTTTTATAGGCGAAAAAAGTGTGAGCAGCCATGAGATTTTGGTTTAAAGTGTACATTTGTTGTTATATTCATTATTAATATTACTTATCCTTTGAATAATACATTAAGTGTCCATAACGGTATTTGTGTCAGTGCTCGTCTTTCGAGTCCAAAATTGACCCTCTTCAGGCGAATTTATTTGTGACTTTACATATCGAGATCCGTTTGGCATTTAATATTATTGCATAAAATACAGACATAGGATAATATGTATATATATATATATATATATATATATATATATATATATATTTCTTTTTTGTTTTTCTTTAATCCGAAGTGAAAGAGTAAGAAGGTAAACTCGAAGAACCTGATCCTAATCAATATTAAAAAAAATTAACATTAAAATGTGATGCAGGTAGAAAGCTCAATGTATTAAGAATACAGAACCAATAAATTAGAGAAAATTTTCAAAATTCAAAGGTGTCGGATGTACATTTCGATATAGGATCTCTAATAGAGATTCTACATCACGTCAGCGACATTGTTTTTTCCAAATGGAGAAGGCCCTGGGGTAGAGTGTTGATAGGTTTTAGGTTAACAACGGTCACAAAGTAGAAAAGGACAGAGCTGGTAGTCGCGGGGTCACAGGGTGTTGAAACGGTATATTTAGGAAGGGAAGGAATAGGAGTTCATATTTTATAAAGATAGACAACTAAATGAGTTAAATTACTTTTTAAAGTTAAGATTTTGGGCTGTTTGAAGAGGTGTATTTAGGCGAGAAAGAATGGGTTTCAGTATAAGATTTTAACCTTTTTTTTTTTTTTACTTGATTAAACCTTTTAGGTAGAAGCGAGCTAAATGCCAATTACAGGACGTTATCAGTTTAAAAATTATTAGAGGAAAAAATTTAGAAAAAATATTAGAGAAAAAATATGTGTTAACCAAGGAAAAAGGGGTTTAGTAAAAGAATCCATATTTTCTAAAGATAGGCAATTAAAGGAGCTTGGCATAGGAAGGTAGGGGGTTAAAATACTTTTTAAGGTTAACGTTAGGGTAAAATTAAGATTAAAACTTAAATTGAATCCTTTTAATTTATATTCTAACATCTAGTCAACGGGGATTTAAATTCTAAATTTAATTATTCGAAAAATTTGCCTTGTGGCGGCACTTACTGATGAATTCTCTCCTAAGATTCAGTAGCCGGTGTTGGTGGGGGTATTTTAGTATTGAATTTTTTCCCAGTAAACATAGACAGCACCTATCATGAAAATTCCTCTGAATACGTGCTGAACCTATCAGTTTCCAGCTAATTTCAGGATCCAGCCCTTCCTCTTTCATTTTCCAGAATGCCCGCGAAAGGGCTGTCTGGTACCTCTGACCGGGGTTCGAAAAGTAGTACCTGTGGTTATACAGTCTTTGTTTCAAAGGACCGGCGGACATACAGATATAGGTCCGGAAGTTGTTTTTTTTTTTGTTAGATGGAGAAATGCGGGCTTCATAAATCACCTGGGTGGATTTGCATTTTCCCCGGTGGGGGAAAATGCAAATATTTATTTAATATCTTCGTGACATGTTTTTAAATGTTCTTTATTCTACGTTTGAAATATTTTTTTCTGTTTGTGTATTTGATTTTATGATTAAAAAAAATGCTAAATGAATTAACTTGCAACAATGTAATCGATTTCTATATCCGCCTGCAATTTACTTCCGGCCAAAATAAAATTTTCTCTCTCTTGGCAGTTTCCAGTTTCTTCTCGCCTTTCTTCCCTCTCTAAATTTTCTCACTTTTTTCATCTTTATTCACCATGTCACTTTCTACTCCTGTATCTTTTCTTTTCCTCTTTCTTTTCCTTTTCTTTATAAAAGTCAGTCAGTTAAATGCCATACTTGATACACGCTTGGGCGATCATGTCTCGAAAGAGACATGACTGACTGGTCATAAGATTATCCCGCAGTAGGTTGCCATTGCTTTCTGCGGTAGACTGGTTGCCGACCAAGTCTATAGAACCCAATCTGTCCTGCTATTAAACCCATAACTGGAAGGAAGAGACGGATTAATACCTTTCCCAAGGGTATTTGCGCGAAAGTGAATACAATGGATTCAACTGGAATTCGAACTCGGCTTTTTATAAAAGTACAAGTCTTAAAAAATAATGCCAAAATATTTGAGTCCAGACACTGTGTAATCGATATTAATATCTGCAAGAATTTTACTTCCGGACAAAATTTAAAATTTCTTTCTCTTGGCCGTTTCCATTGACTTTTTCCTCTCTATATTTTCTAACATATTTTCCTCTGTACTTCCTATTTTTTCTGTATCTTTCCATTTCCTTTTTTGTTTTCTTTTCTTGATTTCTCATCTTATTTTTGATCTTATCTTCCTTATTTTATTCTTTACCATTTTTTAAATATATTTTACCTCGTACGAAAAAGTAAAAAAAAAAATTCATAAAAGAAACGGAAGTAGTGTTTTTAAATTTGATAAAAAAAAGTTTATCAACATTTTCATTAACTATTTGATAATATATTGGTTTTTCAATGACGAAACAAAATGTAAAATTTGGTTTTGCACATATTCTAAAGTAATAATAAATAATATAATAATAACAATAATATATATATATATCGCATCGCTAATTCAGTGACGAATTAGAGCACTCTGGCTATTGGGCGTGTATAATGATAATATACAGCCTAAAACGTTTACCCTCTTCTACCGAGCGCCCATGGCCCAGCGGTAGAATCGCCGACTGACGCCAATTCGATCAGGTTTCAATCCTAGGTTAAAAGCAATCAGAGTCTAACCGTACTGACGAGCTGTGATACAGCGAAACAGATCTGTCTGCCGATGACTATATATATATATATATATATATATATATATATATATATATATTTACATAGATATCATCTATCTATCTATCTATCTATCTATCTATCTATCTATCTATCTATCTATATATATATATATAGATAGATGATATCTATAAATACGTATGCGTGCACATTAATTTTATAATATTCTTTTTATGCGTATCATTCCGAATAAGTATGGCAAAAAGATAAATGGAAGTCAATTTCTTTGAATATCTGTTGCTGCTACATAGTGAGGACATAACAGGAAATTGAAAGAAAAACTGCGAAAAAACGTAAACTGTATATCGAGAAGGAAATTAGATTAATGCGATGGAAAATACCAAATAAACATACATAAAAGATTACTCGGTCTAATATAAAAACAATTTAAACATATAAAGAGATACAGGCCTTGCTAGACGCGTTTAACTAGTGAAATATATTACCATTCTTTATGGATATGAAGGGACAAATATGTCTGACCATTGCTATGTGATTTTTAAATGAGAATATATATATATATATATATATATATATATATATATATATATATGTGTGTGTGTGTGTGTGTGTGTGTGTGTGTGTGAGTGTGTGTGTGTGTGCGTTAATACAACATAATTCTATTTACTAACAATCATTCAGAAATCAAATATACTTTTCAGAAATGCTATTATAAAGTTCAGCTGATGTAAACTTTAATGCATCATAATTTGTAGCAAATATTACTTACATTTTAAAATATCGCAGAAAATCAATGTTTTAACATGAAGATGGGTGTTCAATACCAGACTACAGCACTAACGAACCAATAACATAGAGAGAGAAGTTAAAGGGAGTTAATTACATGGCTACCATAAGTGGTATCGTTCATGGAATGAGAATGATATACCCCAGTGATTGTAATAAAGAGTTCGGTTCGAAATTCCTAACACCTGAAGCCGGACTTAGCGTAAACCTGGCGAAACGTCGTAAACATGGCAATAAATATGACGACAGTAGTCCGAACAATGTAAAGAGTACATATACAGTACTGTGCAAAAGCATTAGGACAATAACTATTTTATCCTTTATGAGGCGTCAAAATATAGTTTAAGATGCCCCTGTCATAATACTTTTGCACACTACCGGTAGTGTGCAAAAGTATTAGGACAGAGAGGATTTTTATAAAAACCACACTGAAAATCAAATACAGGATGAAAAGCCAAGTAATTTGCTAATAAATATTGATAATTTAAAACCATGTTCAAAAGAAATGTATTAAACAAGAAGTTATATTTAATTTTTCCTATTTTCTAATAAACAAGTTATTTTAAAACTACTCTATTGAACATCTCCGAGATATTTTGAATAATAAAAAAAGATAAATCTAATGTTATTTCACAAGACACATTTGGGAACAAATACAACCATTAGATACAGTGAAGAAGCTTGTGATGTCAATGCCTGACAGAATGAAGGCTGTGATCAAAGCAAAAAGCTATTATAATAAATATTAAATTTATTTTGTAACAAATATGTTTCTGGTTAAAGTATTTTTTGAGTAAATCAAATAAAACTACTTTAATTAAATTGTTTATTTTCTGACACTATGCCTCATAAAAGATAAAGTAGTTCTTGTCCTAATAGTTTTGCACGGTACTATATAAGAAACAGTAAAAGGATTTGAAATTATTAATTAATTCAACTAGTTTTTTTATTCGACCCCAACAGAATGCAGAAAGCATTAGGCGGCAGTTTTGTTCTATATTTGGGACTCATCAGTAGTGCGTATCCACTACCAGGAATTGAAAACCAGACAGTTAGGTTATTAAGCACAATTCATATCAACTGTGCCACGGACCCCAGTTTCGAAGAGGTCACGAATTAAACTCGATGACGAACGCTTAGATGAGTTCCACCACGGAATATGTGAACGAGCGGCACGTCATCGAGTTTAATTCGGCTGCCTATTCGTCACCGGAACCCGTGGTACAGTTGGTATGGAGTTTGCTTTATAACGTAATAGCCTGGGTTGCAATTCCTGCTGATGGATGCGTACTGCTGATGAGTCCCAAATATTGGACGAAACGGCCGTCTAGTTTAGGTCAAATAAAAACTCGATGAATTACACACACACACACACACACACACACACACACACACACACACACACACACACACACACATATATATATATATATATATATATATATATATATATACTTAGTCATCCGCAGACAGATCTGTTTCGCTGTATCACAGCTCATCAGTACGGTCAGACACCGATTGCTTTTTAACCCAGGATTGAAACCCGGCCGAATTGGCGTCAGTCGGCGATTCTACCTCTGAGCTATGTGCAATTGGTAGGAGGCAGATTTTTAGCGTGTATATGATCATTATACTGTTTTCAAAGTCTACCATTCTTCCAGACTGCTCAATCAGGGTGTGAGAGCGTATATATATATATATATATATAGTGTATCGAGGCAGCAAATAATTTTCTAAAGATATGCTATTAAATATAAGAGACAATGAATGTCTATTATGTTTAATCATGAGCCGTTCTAAACGTCGTATTTTGGCTTTCATTTCAGTTGAAAATAAAGACAAAAACCCTACAACATTTGGATAATTTTTTATGAATTTGTTTCTAAGCTTTCGGTTAACATGAGCCATCTTCAGAGAGGTTATTTAGACGGTAATACAATAACATCCACCATCACCGACGATTTTATTTTGTGTTGACATAAACTCCGCTAGGCAACGGCGAGAGTTACCAAAAATAGCAAACGCAGTTCTCAAATTGCAATGCGGTTCTATGACGTCACAACGCGTGATAGCGCGAAATGACAACAAAACCATGTAACCAAATGCAATGTAACGTGTTATGTCTGGATTTAAAGGTAATTTTATTGAGTGTTGGTTGTTTAGATTTGATGTAAATGGCCTCCAATATCTGAAGGTTCCTCTTACTGTGTGTATGAGTAAGGATCACCGTATTGTTGACCAAAATCTGCCTGATATTACCTACATGTTTATGTTTTTCAGAAAAATGTTGTTTAATAGTACTCTGAACAGATTGATGACATGTAAGTCTACGGGAGAGGGTGGTTGTAGAAAAACCAATATATGTACTGGGTTTTTTATTAGTATCAGAGATGCAATCTCTGAATGGGCATGTGAATTGGTACACTGCATTGTTTTTTTGTAGAGAATTTAGTTTAGTGCTTGTAGGGTTATTAGAGACTATGAGGTCGATTGATTTGAATTTTTTATAATATATAATGAGTTTAATTTGATTATTACTATCCAGTGGTTTAACATTTCTACGTATTATATTTTTGAGAGTTTGTTCATTTTGTTTGTAATTATTATGTATTTGGGTACAATAGTATAAGTTAATAGTGTTATGTTTATTTTGATGTAAACCATTATTATTAATATTATCAATATTGTTAGAGCTATTGTTCACTTTGTTGAGATACATTTTAATTTGTTGATCAATAACGGAGGAAGGAACTCCATTATTGACTAGTGTTTGCTTAATATTGTGTAATTCTTTATAAAATATAGATTTGGACAAAGATATCATTTGTGTACTTTGAAGTAAGGTTTTTAGAACAGCTAACTTATATCGTTGGGGGCATTCACTATTATAATTAAGAAGGCACGAGTTTATGCTAGTTGCTTTCCTATATAGAGAAGTAGTAAATCTATGTGTGCTAGAATCAATGAATACATCAAGAAATGGGATTTTATTAATATCAAGTTCTAATGTAAATTTGAGGACGGAGTAACTTTCAAATTTTTTTTTAAGATATGTAATTTGGTTGATATTCTTAGCTAAAACAAAGATGTCATTTATGTATCTTACATATATAGAGGGTTTATTGTTGTCATTAATTATTTTATTTTCTAAATTTGCCATATAATAATTAGAAAAGAGGGGACCTAAAGGAGATCCCATTGCAATACCATTTATTTGCGTATAAATATTGCCTAAGGGATCGTGAAAGTGTACTTGTGTGGTGCATGCTAATAATATTTTTTTAAATATAGTGGGTTTAATATTGATTGATGGGAGAGTAGCATGATTGTATACATCACAGATAATAATGTCAATCGTCTCATGGACGGGAACATTAGTGAATAAATTTTGGACATCCAAACATGCAATTATTTGATTCTTAGGTTTTGTAAAAATTCGTCCGTGGAATTAATACTATATTTACCGGGAAGATAGGGAGTAATTAGTTTGCTAAGTGTTTTGGAAAGGTTATATATTGGTGTGGGTATTTGAGAATTGATAGGTCGGAGGGGATGATCTTTTTTATGGACTTTTATATTTCCATAAAGGTAGCCGGGCTGATAGTCACCTATAATCCTTTGAAGGTTATAGGATCCTATTTCAGCATTGTTTGCAGTAATAAGTTTATTAATATTTTTTTTAACTTGGGTGGTGGTATTACTAGTTAAATTTTTATATTTATTGTGATCGTCCAGAATGGCTTGTAATTTGGAGTGATATTCCTGTCTGTTTAAAATAACGAATGTATTGGTTTTATCGGCACGTCGGATAACAATATTTTTGTTATTTTTTTTAGATGTGTGGCTGATTTTATGAGAGGCGTATTTATAATATCATTAGGATTTTTATGGTAACGGTGTTTGATTGATTCAGCTTTGAATAAATATTTTAAGCCTACCTGTGTAGTAATATGGTTGTCTTGTTCGAGTTGAAATATTTGTTGGTATAAAGCTTCAATTTCCATTTATTTAAACATTCAATTAGGTTTCTGTGCGACATGAAATTTTGGTCCCGACATTAAGGAATTCTATTTTATCTGGAGTGAGTTGGCAATCCGATAGGTTAATGAAGTTGTCATTGATGTTTGGTAAAAGTATTTTTCCTTTATATAATTTGTTTAGCTTTTTTTGGATGACTTCTTTATGGGATTCATGTTCCTTTCGTGTTGTATTGTACAATAAATCCAATATTTCCTTGAATTTTTCACTTGTGGTAGATGACTGTAAGATTCCTTTAATATGTACAATTGCAGTGTTGATTAGTTGTAATTCCTGTTTGGCTGTGTGCATTTGACTTTTAATAAGGTTCCATTAAAATTTCCTTATGTTAGGATCATTTATATATATATAAGCACTTAATTCATTTGTATATATATATATATATATATATATATATATATATATATATATATATATATACAAGCACTGGATTTTTTAAAAAACTTTTACTTCACTGATTTGATTAATTTCTTTTTTATCTTTATTTTTATTTTAATTTTCTACTTACCTATATATGTAAACAAGAACTTAGCCCTCAGAAACAAGACGAACTCGATATGTAAAGCTACAAATTTCACCTGAGAGAGTCAGTCTTAGACTCGAAACACGTGTAGAGTCGTAAATACCATTATGAACACTTAAAGTATCATAATATGTATAATATTTTTATGAAACAATAAATATACACTTTAAACTAAACGTTCACAGCCTCTCACACATTTTATTATATATATATATATATATATATATATATATATATATATTACTCTGTTATTTTCAAAGCTATCACAGAGAAAAACTGGTGATTTTATGTTACCCATATTTAGGCCCTATTGTATTTTTGTGCGCGTATATATTTATAAATAAGAATTTTGAATTAAAAAAGTGTGTATTTTGTTATTTTAAGTTAGCTGTACATGTATAGCTTTGTGCGCGCTCGTTCGCGCACGTGTGTGTGTGTTTTCTTGTAGGAATTTAGAATAAATTTCTTAGTTTGATCTTTGGGTGGCCTGAAGGGGAAAAGTGATGTCAGAGGTCAAGGCGTCAAATTTTCGCCAGTTGCCTCCTTCCTTTCTTCAACCTGTGATGGATGGCCGTAAAAAAGTCTGCGTGAAGATTCTAACTACAGTATAAGTTTACGCTCTTCGACAGCTTTATATCAGAGGCAACAGGAAATATAAATCCATCACATCTTGCTGAACAAAGAAAAGCTAGAAGAATCTAAAAAAATATATATAGAAAAAACACAAAGAAAATAGAAAGAAGTTTAGAAAGCCTTCAGGTAATTACGTAAAAATATAATCAAGAAACGTTTTCACAAACAGATTAAATTAAAATGGCTTCTAAACAAACATTTTATGAAATGAAAAGAAGCAATTGTGATCTTAATGACAGTAAACAACCGACAGAGCGGACGGAATTGAATCAAGGCTTAACAATACCGTCTTAGTAGCAATAACTGTTATACCACCTCCATCGAAGACATTTTCAGTAAGGGAGACCTTGACACTATTTCGTGTTTCTTGTTTGTATAGATCCCATGAACTTAGCTCATTTGGGGCCCCTTATATATTTAGGATGTGCGTTGTGGTACAGTGGATATCGGCTCGGAACGAGAAGCCGGGGAGCCGAGTTCGAATTCCAGTTGAATCCATTGTATTCACTTACGCGCAAATTGGGAAAGGTATTAATCCGTCTCTTCCTTCCAGTTATGGGTTAAATAACAGGACAGATTGGGTTCTATAGCCTTGGTCGGCAACCAGTCTACCGCAGAAAGCAATGGCAACCTACTGCGGGATAATCTTCTGACCAGTCAGTCATGTCTCTTTCGAGACATGATCACCCAAGCGTGTATCACGTATGGCAATTAACTGACTGATATATGAAATTATTCGAGCCACAAGAGTAGCAACTAGGTCCCACTGTGAAACCAATAAAAGTTAAACGCAAATTCTATTCCCACAGCTTCTTTTCTCGCACTTCCCACTTGTGGAATTCTCTTCCATTTACTTGCTTCCCCGACAGCTACAACCTCCAAGAATTTAAATGTAAAGTCAGTAGTCATCTCCTTTCTCACTAACGTGCATCCTCTCTCTCATCATCCTTTCTCCGTCTACTCCACTCTCATCAGTATTCTCATCTTTCTCTTACCCTTTCCTGACACTCCCTATAACATGTCAATCTTTTTCATAACTTTCCTCCTATGTAACCCCATGCAAAACAGTGGCAGTAAAATGCCTTGCTTGAGGCGATATGATTATAAAAAAGATTGAATTATGCAATGAAAAAAAAAGAAGAAAAGAATCGTATAATCTCATTTAAAAGTTAATAAAATTTGCTTTTTGTTATTTTTGCAAGTAGCATACAATTTTAAAGCATTATGTTTATGCCAAAACAGATTAACTGGACGTATAGAATAATAGCATATTTCCTTAACGCTTCCAACCCCTTCAGTGTTTTCTCTATTTCCTGAATGGCAATGATCCTCCTTCGAATTATCGGTATTTTCAGTTTTTTTTCAGGTTTGATCTACTGATTCCAACCTAGACAGAACCTCTCTCTTTATGTGGCATAATTAAATTTGCTTGTGATGTCCAAATCCTTATCTAACTTTTTTCTTTCTTTCTGTCTTTGATTTGCTGCATCTAAACTGGATTTGGAGTTTATGTTTGAATCTCAAAGTCCGACATTTTCACTCTCTAAATGAGAGTCTGATCTGTAAAAAAAAAAATAATTGATCTACAATAGAATTTTCGTCGTTTGCACAGTTCTTTGTGGATAGAATTCCCACAACTTTATTCCATTTTCTTTGAGATCCACTTAATTTCGTCTTATTTATTATCCATTATATTTACCTTATGTTTTTCCGGAAGCAACTACATCACCTAACCTCTTTTATCGTCTCGACCATGAGACTCGGATTCGTATCTTACTAAAATTTATTTGTCAAGGATTTGACTCTGATAAAATCAACTTAAGAAAATGATCCCTGCATGCAGCACAATTCGGAAGTAACTTGTGAAACCTACGATGGGTTGACTCAAATCTTGTGAGTGAAATTAAAATTCTTTGAATATGCTAGCACGAAATTACGAAATAATGGCCGATCTCCTTAATTTCCCCAACCCCTTCAGTGTTTTCTCTATTGCTTCAAAGGCAATGATCCACCCTCGAATTATCAGCATTTTCAGTTTTTTTTGTGTTTGAGCCACTGATTCCAGCATAGACAGAACCACTCTCTTTATGTGACATAATTAAATTTTCTTGTGACGTCCAAATCCTTATCTAAATTTTTTCTTTCTTTCTGTCTTTGATTTGCTGCCTTTTTGAAATCCACTGATTGTTTTTCCTCAATTTCACTCCGTCTGATCATCTAAACTGGATTTAGAGTCTATGTTTGAATTTCAAAGTTCGATGTTTTCATTCTCTAAAAGAGATTCTGATCTGTAAAATATTGATCTCTCATAGAATTTTCGTCGTTTGCATAGTTCTTTGTGGATGGAATTTCCACTCAGTCAAGCCTCTTCATTTTCTTTCTGTAATCTACTTAATGTTGTCTTATTTATCATCCATTTCCATGTTTACCACATATTATTCATGGGTATTGAGCAATATATTATCCGTAACCTATATTATCGTCTCGACCATGAGACCCGGGGTCATATATTACCTATATGACAAGGAGTTGATTCTTTGATGAAATCAATTTGGGGAGACGATACCTGAATGCTTCTAGCTGGAAGTCTTCCGTGGCTGCGTGGTCTGCCATGCTGGGCTTAAGTTTGTTTGTTCAACAAATTCGAAATGGATACAATTTTTTTTTCAAATTAAGCTCAATCTATGAAAGATAGTAAATCTACTATGATACAAGGTTTACTGGGTGTGGAAGAATTAGAAAACAGAAACATTGTTAAGGAACGCGAACAAGACAGTATATAACGATTATATTGCATTTAAAAAAATTAAGTGGATAGGGAAAGCACGGAAGAGAGTTCTACAAGCGAGAAGGGCGAAATGAAGAGACATTTTTACTACTCAAATGCGTAAAGTGATACCCATTATTTATAATATTTAATGTAATAATACGTTGTTATAACTTGTTTTTCGCCGTGACGTATATAAGAAATGTCCTGAAGACTTATTCAAACGGTGTTATATTTATTTTGTAAAAAAAAAAAGTAAAATTGTAGCAGAAGGGCAAAAGGAAAAAAGGGCTAAGGATGGCCGTCTTCTGTTTTATAATTTAATTTAGCTAGCTACAATATCAGAACATTACATACGATAATATTTTTCACACCAAAACAACACATTCTTACATACTGTTGTGGATTCTTTTGAGAAACCACACAAAATAATAAATAACGAAAACAGATATGGATATAAAAAAACGTAAGTTATGTTGAACGAAAATATACAAACTGGAACACGGGTTAGTCAATTCAGGAATACTAAGAAATACTATTAGTGGGATCCATATATATAGTATTGTAGTGAAGAAGTATGTCCGGGCAATGAGTCTATATCCAAAACAAATCCAACTTACTATGCACCAACTTACGAACCAACTGACTCCTTACTAAACTCTCTTTTACAACTACATTATTTAGTTGTCCCTCCCACTAAGGGCAACATGTGACACATGGTCAGTTATAAGTGGGATTTCCGGGCTATATGGCCCGGCCAAAAAATGGCTATTTTTCCCCAGTCGTGATTCTACCCTTCGGTGGAACCACAACTGGGATAGTGCTCTCTGCTCGGAAGCAGAGAGCGCCCTCTACCAGAAGGCAGAGAGCTGACAGTGAAAAAGGTAGCTTTTTACAACTACATTATTTAGCTGTCTCTCCCAGTAAGGGCAACATGTGACACATGGTCAGTTTATAACTGGGATTTCCGGGCTATATAGCCCGGCCAAAAAATGTCAGTCTATTTTTGCCCAGTCGTGATTCTACCCTTCGGCGGAACCACGACTGGGTTATTGCCCTCTGCTCGGAAGCACAGAGCGCCCTCAACCCGAAGGCAGAGAGCTGACAGTGAAAAAGGTAGCTTTTTATAACTACTACTCTCGTTCTCTGTATAGGCAGGATTATCTACACATCCAGGCGAGTCCATTCTTATGTGCAAAAAGTGGTGCTCCCCAGCACATACCGTTCTGACTACATTCACCAAAATACCTGAAAACCTCCTTGAAGACTTATGTACAATTTCTGCCGGGAGGGAGGGAAATAAAACACAAATTTCAAAAACCTAACGATTATTTACAATGTGAAAAAAAATATGTACAAGAAACTAAATAAGTGTTAGTAACAATACACCCATAATACGTAATTGTGGCAAAAAACATCATTTAACTGTAAGAAATCAATGCGGGGCTTTAATAATTGAAAATTTTCATTTCTTCAATCACTTACTCGAATGCACTCATCCAAACACATCAACAAATACCAAAAAGACACATCTGAGATACGCAATTTTTCCAGCATCTACCAGAGAATTAACATCTCTGGGAACCTAAAAACAAAGGGGATTAAACAAATTAATGTTAGAGCAGAAGTAAAAGAGATCAATGAGGTTGCTAAGTGAACATTGAAAGAAAAAAATAAAGACAACAGACAACTACTCTAAACTAAACTAATTTTTGACTGGACTGTCAATATTTAATCCTGTTAGACCAATATCATTTATCTAAATGCTGAAACCGGCATAAGAATGCCACTCTATGCAAGACCTCTTACTCGATACAGACGGGCAAGACTCACCCATCTTTTGCCAAGTTCTAATGGAGGGATAAATCGCCTTTATGTCCTAATCTTGATTTTAAACTGTTGCATAAACAACAAATTCTTTTCGGAAGAGAACTCCCCGCCCAACCGGACGACGACACTGTAATGAATGAGGGTGTGAACCAGGATCTCCACAGCCCCATCGCAACGAACGCAGTTTAGAAAAATGATGAAAAAATCGTATTTTGCCGGCGCAGAGGGCACTTCGAATCACCAGCTAGGTGAGTGATGCCTTATCATTAGTACGGCATTTCAACAGGCGCTCAAGGACATATGTAGCGAGCCTTCTGTTTCGTAAGACAAATCACATCTATCAAATCATCCTGAGTGGACGCCTTCACTAACACATGATACAATGCCTTACGGGACAAAGTCTGGACGTCGCTGAGGTCATCCTTCGAAACGTAAGAGGTGCTTGAAAGCAACCCGACATTCATGGTAGAAGGAACATTCGCCTCAGGGTAAACAATGGGTCTCCTTCGCCTCCTCGCATGAGTGCACACTTCTCAGAGATTAGAACCTCTTACGGGCTTTTTTGTCCAGAATTCACCATCACTATCGATTGCCGGCATATTCGATCTGGGAAGGCGATGCATCGGCTGACGAATCTCAAATCGAAGCATACCCAGACCGCCTTCAGAAGGGTAGAGGTCACTACCAAGTCGTTGTGTCTATTATAACACCTATATCACCCAAGATGAGAACAAAAGTTCGAAATAATTCCAAGATTATTGAAAATTACTCATCTCAGAAATAAATACAAATCTAGTTGTTAAAAATCACTTGACACTGAATATATAAGGCTCCAAAAATACACCACTTCGGGACGGTGGCGTAGTAGATATAGTAGTTGGTTAGACATGTGTCAGTATCATCTAGTGGTCATGAGTTCGATCCTTCGACTTGGTAGTGAGAGTACCCAATCCCAACATGAAAGAACAATAATTGATTTCACAGGATATTTCGCAATAATCAACGAGATAATCCACATCAGCCAATCTATGGACACCTGATGATGACCAGAGGGTACTTGATCGAACCGTTGTATCTATATAATATCTATATCAACCAAGATGATAACAAAAGTACGAAATAATTCCAGGAATATTAAAAAACATTACTTGTAATATAAAATGCATATTATCACTGTCTTCAGATTCACGGTACTTACTGGTGACTGGTTTCTATTTCCCCAACAGAGTTTACGATTCCTATTGTAAACAATGTATTGACCCAGAGATAGGACAAGAACAGTGTGGCTTTGGGAAATATGCTGGAACAAAGGAATGCGAAATTCATGCACAGAATACTCTCTGAAAGAGCAATAGAAATGCAGAAAGAGCCATATCTGTGCTTTATAGACTACACAAAGGCATTTGACAAAGTACGGCACAAAGACGGTATAAAAATAAAAAGATACGTCAGACAAGGATCTGTTTTCTCATAAAATCTATTCAAATTATACAGCGAAAGAATTCTGAGAGAAATAAATCCCTTACCAGGATTCGTCATTGGCAGCCACAATTTCAACAATGTAAGATACGCGGATGACACAGTGCTGATAGCAGACATGGAAAGGAGAATGCAGGACCTCCTACAGAAAGTAGCAATAGAAAGCAAGAAGAAAGGACTAAGCATAAACTTCAAGAGAACTCAATGCATAGTCATCGGCGAAAAGAAGACCCCAAAATGCCAACTACAGGTCGGAGAAACTAAAAAAAAAATGTGAAGAATTTTAAATACCTGAGTATCGTAAGGATAGAGGATGAAAAGTGCGACATTGTGGTCCAAAGATGCATTGACATGGCCAAGGACACATTTCAAATGCTAATCAGAGTACTGAAAAACAGGAAAACCTCATTGAAAACAAAGAGAGTACTGGATTGCTATGTGATATCTGTTCTTCTGTATGGCAGTGAATGCTGAACGATCTTCTCAAGGATGAAGGAGAGGCATGAGGCAGCAGAAATGTGGTTCTACAGAAGGATGCTAAGGTTACAATGGACTGAAAACGTAACTAACAACGAGGTGTTGGAGAGGATGGAAACGAGAAGAAAATTCATATTTATTTGAAAAAGATGTGGTTTCTGGGACTTGCAATGAGGAAGGATGGCCTGTAAAATTTAATACTCAATAGTCGGATAGAAGAAAAGAGAGACAGGGAAAATCAGCGTGAGACATACTTGATAGGCTTGAGCAAATGCATGGCGGAGCGGGGTTAGGGAGAGATACCAAGAGCAAAAATATTGAGAGCGACAAGAGACGGAGCCGAGTGGAAGTCCATGCTTGCCTACATCTTGAAGGGACATGGTACTTGACGGAGAAATTAATAAACAATCTCAGTTTCATGTACTGCAATCGTTTATTTGATAAAAGTACCGTGTTTTTTTTGTTTTGTTTTTTTTGTTCTTTTTTTTGTTTCCGCAGATCATCGTAGATGGATTCGCGGTTCATTGATTATTTTCTTTTATATCCTAAAGTGTACAAATATCGTAACTATTCATGTATTTTTACGTTCCTTACAGATCTGATATGAGGTATTTTGATTATTCTACGATATCGCATGGGCTGTATTATATTTTATAAAGGTGAAAGTTTGTTCAAAAGCAACGATCGTTAAAATACCGTAACGATTTTTGTCTTTGAAATCAAAATTTCCACCTCTGAATCTAAAAAAACATTTCCTAGCAATATTCGCTGCCATGGAACCATATCCATAAATGGAAGATTGTTCTCTTTTGTTTTTGTGGTGCTTTTCTTTTTCAAGAACAAAAAAGGATAGAATAACAAGAATGCATTTTTTCACATTCACACAGGAATCCTATAGAAAGACATCTTTCATAATCTGATCTCAAGTGGAACCACTACATTGAGTCAATAGCTAAATCCACTGCTAAGAAGGCTGTGTCACTGTGTCGGGCCAGGAATTTTTTCCCCGCCTGAATCCATCCTGCATATATACAAATCAACCATTCTTCCGTGCATGGAATACTACTACCATATATGGTCAGGCGCCCATGCTGTTCATCTCAATGTTCTTGACAGGCTCCAATGGAGAATCAGTAATGTGATAGGTACCGACTTGGCGGCTCGAATCCAGCCACTTCCCCACCGACGGATGTGGCTTCCCTTTGTCTTTTCTATAAACTCTTTCATGGCTTCTGCTCCAAAGAACTTAAGTCACTGAAGTCTCTGCAACAGGTGTTTACTCGTGCAACCAGATTGGCCACTGGGTCTCACCCATCAACATTTAGATCAACCAAATTCAGACGACAATTTTACTCCTTCAGTTTCTTTTCTCGCACTTCCCGCCTATGGAAATTGCTTCCATATTCTTGCTTTCCTGACAGCTAAAACCTCCAGGAATTTGAATGCAATGTCAATACTCATCTCTTAACCACTTGACTCTAGTTCTTTCTTCACCACCCTGTATATCCTTTCCTTTCTCTCCACCTTTGCAACTGTCATCACACCTGTATTCCCATCCTCCCCTTGCTCCTTTCTAACTGGTTCGTCTTAAACCTTCACTCTCTTCTACTTAATCTTTTTACTCTTATGTAGCCCCCTGCACATCAGTGGCATTACCGCCTTGCTCGGGGTGATACGATTAAAAAAAAAGTATAAATCTCAAATTCGTGTCAATTGTAAAAAGAAATCACACTTCGAAACGCCAACTACTGGCAGGCGCTATAGAAAGCAAAGTGGATATGAAGTTTATGTGTTTTATCTTGAACGAATATATATTTAAAGAAAAATAAGTCGATATTATTTCTTATTTTATATGGTATTCCTCTTAAGCGATCATAGCTCATCACAACTTCCTATCGTTTGTAACTTTCATTAATGTTTTTACCATTCCTCCGAATCCATTTTGTGCCTACAAACAAATTCGTTACCTAAGTTACACGTTGCTTTTCTTCCTCCATCATGCCATCGTTATTCCATGTCAGTGTCATGATTTCCAAATACACTTTTCTCATTAGGTATTCTAGAAATTTCAATTATCTCTTTCTTAGTCTAAGTATAAGCATCCTTTCTGTGTTCATTTTTCTTAAAACTTACTCATTATTAACATGTTTAATCCATGGTATTCTTAGCATCCTTTAATAATAGCAGGTTTCTGTTGCTTCATGTTTCTTTTTCATCTGAAGCGAGATTATCTACCTTTCACGGTCATTTAAGTGGTCCGATATTTGTTGCATTCTCTGTCGTATCTGAGTTCAGGGCTTCAGATCCCAACCCTACAGCACAGACTGCATAAGCCAAAGATGATCTGTTTTCATACGAGTGCCAGTTGTGTTAACCTTGCTTCTAGGATGAAGTGTTTAGGAGGTGATCAGGATGTCCACTCCTCGGTTAGAAACTTTTCCACCTGCTGACTAGCTTCACCCAGAAATGTGGGTGAGAGATCCCATTGTCACTTGCAATGTTTTGCTGCTGTCTTCACGTATTCGCGCCATTTTTGTCCTATACAGAAAATTTGACTAATGACAATGGATCACAGTCAGAATTCCACGCTTCTGGGTTTTATTACAAAGACTATGTTTGCCATTCTGGGTCGGCTTAATCATCATTAACATATTACATAACAGTTTCTTTTTTATTATTTTCTTTGTTCTAAATATTTTAATTAACTTTAAAAGACCTATTTTGTTTTTCTAATGCTCTTTCAAATTTGGTTGTCAGTTTCTGTTTTTATTTTGATGGTTAGTCTTTTCTTCTCATTTACCTTTAAAAGCGTTTCTAAGAATTGCTACAGTTTCCTTTTTAGTTGTGCTATCAACTCTCTATCATCTGCACGATATAATTCACTTTAGCCTTGTACCACGCTAAACAATATTTGGAAGACACTACTGGTACGAATAGGAAAAGTCATTTCACGTTTATCTGTCCGGAATAATCTAATTGATGAGTTAATATTTCTTTCCGACTTAATTAGTTTGGCTTGGCTTGTCTAAGCTTGCATATGGATTATTTGAGCATATTTCAATCGTATCCGGCAACGATTTCCTCCTTTTCCGGTCACTGAAGGCGTTAGGAAGCAATAAAACAGAATGTTACTAAGGTCGAGTGAGGGTCGTGATGACATTCACTCTGATGGAGACTGAATCTTTGTCGATGAATATTAAAATTGCTAATTGCCTTATTGTTTATTAACAATTTTCTGTTGTTGTCATGTTCAAGATATCGAGCTATTGGTCTGTGAACTGAGAAAATTTCAACACAAAACAGAGATTCATTTTTATCTTAAATTAGTGATGTAATTAGCTCCAAGTAACTGTAATAAACCGTTTTAATAAATGTTCTTGGATGCTTAATTAAAAGTTTAGGAAAAGCAAAAAAAAAAAAAAATATGGAGTATTGCTGTTATAACGAGGCTGGAGGTGATATATCGTCTTTTTCCAGGTAAAACACTGTTCAAAATCGTCTACGCTGCTTTGATATTTATGCATTATTTTTCATCGTTCAACCTACTTGCGAGAGACGAACATTTTCTATAGAAAATCTTCAGACGAGCTACATTTTCTAGTTCTAACTGATCATACTTTTCTAAGTAAGACCCACCATGCCATATGCACAATAGCAAACTATCCCTATTTCCGTCATTGCTAACAAGTAATTATTTCTTGCTTCAAATTTAACAGTTGACGAATTGCTAGAACGTGAAAATTAGAACGTGAAAATTATCCAAAATGGAATTTTTTTATATGTTGTAATATTATGGCCATGCATGTGTTAAAGCATGAAAAACTTCTTTTTAGAACATTACTATAGTAATCACAGCTGATTCAATTATTTGACGGCTTTTAGTTTTATAATCGTGTCGCCCCAAGCAAGGCATTTTACTGCCACTGTTTTGCAGGGCATTTAGATAGGAGGTAAGTTATGAGAAAGAGTGACAGGTTACAGGGGGTGTCAAGAAGAGGGTGGGAGAAGGATGAGAATACTGCTGAGAGTGGACTGGACGAAGAAAGAAGCGAGAGAGAGAGAGAGAGAGAGAGGAAGTAAGTTAGTGAGATAGTAGATGACTATTGAATTTACATTTGAATTCTTGAAGATTGTAGCTGTCGGAAAAGCAAGTAAACGGAAGGGAATTCCACAGGCGGGAAGCGCGAGAAAAGAAGCTGGTGGAGTGGTATTTGCGTTTACATTTTTTGGTTTTACAGTAAAAGGTTGGGACCTAATTGCTAATCTTGTTGCTCGAGTAAATTCATTTATACGGGGCACAAGTGAGCTAAGTTCATCGGAGGAGAAAATTCAGACAGATTCTCAAGAAGCGTTCTTTTCTCAAATAGACTTTCAAATGATGTTTCTCTGAACACTATAATCTTATACTATTGAAGTGCAACCGTTATTATCCTACGTACATTCATAACATGTAATTCTTACTTTCTCTTCATGATTCTATAACACAAACTATTTCAGTAACTCACTGCCCAGAATTTCTCTCCGACGTTCTGCAGTTTGAAAGATAGTTTAATCTTGTTTACTTCTTTGAAATTAAAAATTATTTAAAATGAAAATAAAAATATTACTAAAAAAAAGAAAACCATCTGAAGCATTAAGGATATATTTTTACGTAAAAACTTAGTTCTATTAAATTTTTAATTCTTATATCATAATTTTGTTCTGAATAGAGAAAAACATTATTAGAAAAGTAATTCTAATTTAATACAGTATTAATCATTTAAAATAATCATTTAACTAAAAGTTTTAATTTTCAAAAGCTCATTCTATAAATATTGTTTACTTTTATTTTATTATTTCTTTCCGATGATTTTAGTTTAGTTTCTCTAAGTAAAGTTAGAGTAAAACTGACTTTTAAAATAAACAGGGAAATATATCATTCCTGTTATATCGACAGCATGTAAAATACTATCCTTCTAATTTCGAGAAAAATCTATAATTTTGCTAAATAAGGTTTTTAATGATAAGAAATCAGAATTCTGATGCAGCCATAGTCTTCGTTTAAATAGAGAGATGAGATTTAAATAGGAACAAATGTTTAATTCAGAAGAAACATAATAAAGATATAGAAACAATATTATATTCAGTTAATATCTTAACTGCCATATATGAAAAACGATTGGGCGATCCAAGGCATAAGATTTTCCCGCAGTAGTTTGCCATTGCTTTCTGTAGTAGACTAGTTGCAAACCAATGCTATAAAACCCAAGCTATTTTTGCTATTTAACTGATAGCTGGAGGGAGAAGAGAAGGATTCATTACTTTCACAAGAGTATTTCATCGTAAGTGAATTGAACGAATTCCACTGGAACTCGAACGCCTTTCTACTGATTTTTCATTTTGATTAAATATCCATTAAACCACAACACACATTTAGAAATATTATATTAGGTTACTGTAAAATCGTGGTTTCAGTCTGTCTTTTCTATAACTATTTTAAAGCCAATTATACAGATGAGCTTTCCTCCGATGTGCCTCAACTGCATCAATTCAAGCGTATACTAGTTTAACAATAGTAACTTACTGGTTTACTGTTAAAATAGCTAGATATAATAGTAAGTTTTGTTCTAATAGTTTCTTTTCTCGCACTTCTCGTCAATGTAACACTCTTACGTTTTCTTGTTTACCTGCCACCTATATTAAAATTAAAGTTCAATGTCAATGTCCATCTTCTCACTTCTTAAAAATAAACTTAAAAGTTTCTTGTATATTCTTGAATCCTGTTTTTCATTGCTTTTAATCCTCACTAAGGTCTTATTATCTCTTTCACTCTCAGCAACTCCTTGCCTCTTGTTAGTTGGGGTGAAAATATATATCTCTAAATATCAAACCGCAAAGATCGTCCTTCATATTACAAATATAACGACGTATAATTTGACTGTGTTAATTCTTATATAGTTATTTGGGTGAAGAGATCAATTTCAGTCGATAATCAAGAGCAAATGTACAAATAAGACATAATTTTGGGGTAAGATGTTTCTTTAGAACTCGGTAAACAAATATCACATGTTTGAGTAATTAATTATTTTGTTTTATTGATCGTTTAAGACGTGATCAGACGAATATTAGATAAAAATATGAGGATTAAGTTATTTTTGTCGGATATCTAGCTTTCTACTATTTTTCTAGAGTACATACGAAATGACAGATAATAGCGGAAAGAAGGATTGAGTGGACAGGTTTCAAATTGCAACAAAGAGAATTCACCAAGAAAACAATAAAAACAAACTACAGATTCTTGAGGCAATATTCATTAAAACACTTAATTACTAAAGTGGAATGACTATATAGAATCCATAGCTAAATCCGCTGCTAAGAAAGTCGGTTCTTTGTGTAGCGCCAGGAAGTTTTTTTCCCGTCTGAAACAATCCTGCACATATATAAATCTACCATCCGTCCGTGCATTGAATACTGCTGCCATATCTGGTCTGATGCTCCTGATATCCACCTAGGGATCTTTGATAAAATCCAACGGAGAATCTGTAATATGATCGATTCCAACTTGGCAGCTCAGATACAGTCAATTTCTCACCAGAGCAATGTGGTTTCCCTGTGTCTCTTCTGCAAATACTTTCACGGCTTCTGCTCAGATGAACTTAGCTCACTGGTGCCCCTTATATATGAATTTACTCGAGCCACAAGATTAGCAACTAGGTCCTACTTTTTACTGTGAAACCAAAAAATGTAAATGCAGCTTCTACTCCAACAGATTCTTTTCTCTCACTTTCCGCCTGTGGAATTCCCTTCCATTTACTTGCTTTCCTGACAGCTACAATCTTCAAGAATTGAAATGTAAAATCAATAGTCATCTACTATCTCACTAACTTGATTCCTCTCTCTCTCTCTCATGCTTCTTTCTTCGTCCACTCCACTCGCAGCAGTATTTTCATCCTTCCTTTACCCACTTCCTGACACCCCTCTGTAACCTGTCACTCTTTCTCATAACTTACCTCCTATGTAACCCCCTGAAAAATAGTAGCAATAAAATGCTTTGATTAAGGCGATATGATAATAAAAAAAGCAGTGAATTAATAGAATCTGCGCTGAATACTGTAGTAATGTTCTAAAATGTTTGTATAAAGAACAATATTTTTATACTTTAACACGTGCATGACCATAACATAACAACATATGAAAAATCCATTTTGGATAATTTTCACGTTCTAATGAACGCTAAGCAATTTTTCAGCCGTTATATTTGAAGCAGAAAAAATGTATAGTCATTTTTAGTAACACAATTTTGCGTTTTTTTTTGTTACCATAACTCACACCCCTGAAGATGATCTCGGAAATAGATTCAAAGTACTTGGGTACCTTGAGAAATTAATGATAATAACATCTGTCAAAGTTACAGCGCATTCTGACATCTTTTATAATACGCGAAAGATTATCTGGGAGTATGAAAGGATTTTATTAAAAATATGCAGACATAACTTTTGCAATTTATTTAATCTGACATGTCTAAAAAAAAGAATATGTGTATACTTCATAAGAAAGAACTTAACAAAAGAATGGATCTACCTGTTTTCTTCTCAAATATGGGTATAATAGTAGGGTAGACTAAACAATCTTGCCTTAATTGTCTATCATTCTAAAGGGAATATAACTTTAAAAAGTTTGTTGAAAAAGCAACAAAAACTTACTGAAATATCATCCCAAATGACAATCCTGCAAATGCGTAATTAGGAAAACAAGAATAAAGGAAAAAAACATTAACTGTAAAAATAAATAAATAAACAATAAACAGAAAGTATAGTTGTCAACAATAATAGAGACAACGCAAGTTGTGTTTTTTGTACTGGACCGAGAAAATCAAGTCAATATGAAAATTTAACTATACAGTTATAGTCATAACAGTCGACGAACAAAGTGATAGAAATCTGAACGCTTACAGGAACAAAAAAAAACAATGTCTTTCAAAAAAGTAGTAAAATATTCAGAGATAGGAAAACTTCTTTAGATAAAATATAGCTAAGATTCAACGTAATATTGATTTTCTCATATTTTAAGGAAAGCAAGGACTAACAAAAATCTGTTGAACTTTCTGGGAAACGTATTCAGAAACGTGTGCTTGGAGAATGTTACATTCGCAAGATATTTTGAAAGACAGAAACAGCCATTAATCAATTTAAGAATTTTGAATCGAAAAGGAGCTAAGAGAAAGGTGGATTGTAACACTTCAAGAGTCATTGAAAACAAAGCAGGAAGTTTTGGAGAGAAACTACCCCTCATTTACTAAAGTTACATGGCACACAGAAACGAGTAAATAGATTAAAGAAAAACGAACTTGTGGAGAGCCATGATGGCCAACGTCTTGACATGGCAAGAAAACGGAGAGTATTATTAATTTTTCATGTTATTTCTGGATTTGATTCTATAAATTTTCACTTCGGCCTTATTTATTCATACTAATTTTGTTTCTTTTATTTTTTTTTCATTTATATAGGACACACAGACATCCACATGCAAGAAGCACGCAGAATCATCCACACACACGCACTCATTCACGCCTATTGATGTACACTTACGTATTTCTCGTTCCTTTATACACTCGGGTTTCTTCTTTTTCCTCAATGAAATCATAAAACAAATCACTTGGAGTTACCTAGACACGTGATGAAAGGAACAATTTGCTCTACTGACGAAAGAATCCGATTTATAACAAGTGGCTCTTGAAATTTAAATAAAGTAAACAATACATTCTATCTTTTCCCCTACCCAACTCTAAGAGACACTTATATATATATATATATATATATATAAGTATCTCTTATAGTCATGATGAAAAGTAAGTTTTCTTTTATCTTCTTTTTTGATGTACAGGTTATTGTACAAATTGACTGGATGCGGTGATGTAAAGTGTAGAGATGATGGAAGATATGTGGGTTACATTCGAGTCACGGATTTTTCGTTGGTGGGCCATCTCTCCATCTGGATGTCCCCACTGTTCACTTAACCAAAAGGACCACCACCATGGAGGGTACCTAAAACAAATTGCTTTCGTGCAAAAAAAAAAAAAAAAAATCGCGAGGTTATTTAAGATATGAACAAAAATTATGATCAGATGTACTGCAATAAACTTACGGTTTTTTTTTAAGTAGGTTCAATTTCTTCTTCTTCTTCTTCTTCTTCTTCTTCTTCTTCTTCTTCTTTGTGCTGTCTTCCATCATAAATCATAGCTCTCTACAAATTCCTTTTATTTCTAGTTTTGAGCAATTTTGTCTCATTAATTTCCAGTCTCAGCTCTCCCATTCATTACGTAGCTTACCCTCTGCTTCACTCTGCTTTTTGTGATTCCTATTTCTGAGTGTCAAATCCTGAAAGAATACTTTCATGATAATGGGAACATATATTTTAAAATAGATATTTCTGATTCTAACTGTTATTTTTTTCATTTTATTCAAAATTTTCTCTTTGCTCACATATTCTGTCAAAGGTATATTAAGCCTCTTACTATATAACTGTGCGTCGTAGAGCATTGGGTATCGGCTCGGAATGAGAAATCTGGAAGCTGAGTTCGAATTCCAGTAGAATTCTCGGCATTCACTTACGCGCAAATACCCTCTTCCCTCCAGTTATGGGTTAAATAACAGGACAGATTGGGTTCTATAGAATTGGCTGGCAACCAGTCTACCGCAGAAAACAATGGCAACCTACTGCGAGATAATCTTCTGCCCAGTGAGTCATGTTTCTTTCGAGACATGATCGCCCAAGCGTGTATCACGTATGGCACTTAACTAACTGACTATATAACTATACATACTTTGCAACATTACTATATGTTCACATCATAATTCACTGGATAATTAATAATATGCAGCAGTGCAGCGCTTTTTTCTTTCTTTCCTCGCGAAATCTTTCTGTTACTTAATAATTGGTCTGGATTTTGGAAAGCATCTTTCGCCATTCTAATACGACTTCCGATTCTTATGTTACAACTAGCAGTATAGCCCGGCGTTGCTCGGCTGTAATGAAGGCTTTCAAACTAATCCATGGTCCTGGAGCTGACACTTTTTGGACGTTGGCACGAAAGACTAAAAAGCAGTAGTTGTTTTCAGTTAAAGCGAAACCGTAGACTGAAAGAAAAATGAATAGATGTAAGTCAAATTTTAATTTCCTGGTATCAATATCAAATACGTTTTTTCGTCGGAAACTGAAATTTGAAGTAAATGGTATTATGGCTGAGACTAAGAACTACAATTATACCTACTTAGAGACAAACCCGAAGCAAAAACTAAAATAAAAGCGCTGAAAAAAAATACAAACATACAGGCATATAAACAGACACACACACACAAACATCTTGCCTTTTATATATATATATATTATCGATCTTCTGCAGTATTGTAAGAACTGCAACCTTGAAACCTCTGAATATCGTTTCTTATGTCTTTGTATCAAATTTGATTAAAATCGGACCACTCCTTCTATAAACCGATTTTTTCGATTATCGATTTTCGATATTTTTCGAGGCTACCTCGACACAAAACCAAGCTAAGAAGACTAGCAGACGCTTATAGTACAACTGTGTAAATTTTCAAGAAAATCGGTTCAGCCGTTTCGGAGTCTATAGATAACGCACACACACACATAGATATATACACACAGAGACAAAATAAGTTTAGATTTCTGCCATCTGCAGTAAGGTTTTTCAGATAGTGAAAATTCCGTACACCGCAGATTGTCACGTGGTGAATCGTGGATATTTCCTCTGACTAACGACGACATATTCAGTTTGATTACAATTAAGTGTTCATCCATTCTTCCCACTTACCTTTGCTATCAAAGGGGTTCTAGGAATTATTGTATAGGGATGCCTGCAGTTTCATTTTTCATCTTCTATCAACATGATACATTATGTTGTTAAAGTTTTTACCAACAAGAATAATTGATGGTAGGACGTCTAGTTCTCTGAACTTCGCTTCCAATGAATCAACTCTTTGAGACATTAAATCCTTCTCTTACGTTCCTTTCTAATTGTTGTGTACGTAACTAGATATTCTGTTCATATATTGCGGTGGACATGGCCTAGTCAGTGGAGTCTGCGCTGTTTAAGGAGTGTAAACATAGTATGCAAACCGGCTCGAGACAGGACCTGTGTTGAACACTTTGTCTTGCCATGTGATTCCCAATATACGTTGGATCCAATCTTTTCACTTTTCTTTTTTTCTTTTTCAATTTTTTTTCTCAATTGGAGTAGATAGACTAAACTATCGCCCGGTTCACACTCCACCCACGTCTATTGTACAGGTGTAGAGGCTCATCCTTTGTTTCCAATCTTTTCATTTTCCTTTTTTTCTTTTTCATTTTTTTTTCTCAGTTGGAGTAGATAGACTAAACTATCACCCAGTTCACACTCCGCCTACGTCTATTGTACAGGTGTAGAGGCTCATCCCTTGTTCCCTGTTCAGGATGTGGTTTCCGGCTTTCTCTTTTCCAATCTTTTCACTCTTACATAGCCCCGTGCACATCAGTGGCGTTATCGCCTTGCTCGGTGATATGATTAAAAAAAAAATACTTCACACGTGGAAGGTCATCAGACGCCTGTTCTTTCCTGGCGTACGTGGTCTATATCTCACTGCCATATAGCAGTGGACTGATGACACAAGTGTTGTACCCTGTCATCTTTACTGTCAGCTTCGTCCTGTATGGAGAGCTGGCCTCTGGAAGAAGACCCACTGGGCGGCCACAACTGCGGTCTCGTAACATCATAAAATGCGATATGAAAGCTGTGGGCATTAACATGGACTCATGGGAAAGCGTAGCAGTCAACCGGTTCAAATGGAGAGGAACCCTGGCCTAACAACTTAAATCAAGGGAGGAGCAACTAACACAAGTCGCCATGGAGAGGCGGGTTCGCAGGAAGCAAAACGACAGTTCCGACAGACCAGAAACACAAACAAAAAATACAGTTTACACCAAAGACTGTCACTCCCGCATCGGTTTTTACAGCCACAGACGCCGATGCTCCAACCAAGCAGGTAACTAGGATGCTACCTATGGTCAACCCTGACCGACGGAGGCATAGTAACTATTTATATATTGGTTGTTTGCTCACAGTATATGATCTGGATTTCCTAATTAAATCGAATTTTCCTAATTGTTTAAATAGATAATTTGCGTAAACTGAATTTGCATAGTTAAAAAAATATATAATTATACGTTCATCGCTATACGAAAGCATTCATGTCATAAATAATTATTTTTCCATTTTGTATTTAACAAAACAAAAAACAACCTTGTCATACTCCGTTTACTTTGCTCTGCATTTATCAGAATTTGGATTATAAGCTTGTTTATTCGACTCATTATATGATTATCTATTAGAGCTCCTATCCATCGACAACTTTGAGAAGACTACTATATAAATAGGTTCAAATAAAATCAAATACAAATTCAGACAAAATTCTCATCTGCATATAAGTACAAACACATCTATATGCACATGTGTTAATCTTAGCTTATGAAGAAAGAAAAATAAATTAGGAGAAAGAAGAAGGAACACAATGTGTATCTCAAAACGACTAATTATTTGACATATATATACACTAGCGGCCACAATTATTCAGTCACATAGTGTTTTAAAAATGACGTATTTTATACTATTTTTTAATATTTATTGCCAAGTGAATAATTGTAAATGAAAATAGAATGGTTCTTTTGTTAATATTGCACAATGATATGTGCATCAAATGAATTTATAAATATTTAATAATTACCCGTTTTGCAGTTTCATCAATGAAAGAATGAAGAAAATTTAGCTTGATTCTGACAAGTTCATCTTCGCTTCCTTGCCTTGTAAAATTTTGCAAAGAAATGATAACAAAAGAACCATTCTATTTTCATTTAGTAATAAATACTAAAAATAGTATGAAATACATCATTTATTTAAAAAAAAACTGGGATAGCCTAATAATTATGGCAGGTAGTGTGTGTATATATATATATATATATATATATATATATATATATATATATATATATAAAAGAACGGAACACACACCACTTATTTTCTACCTAGGGTTCGACCACGCTGCTCTCTTCAGGCAAAGCAGTATCTTGTAAGTCAAGACGCTCGCTTATATACAAAATAACTGAAGCACTAACAGAAGGGAATGGGAGCCTCCTTATGCCCACATATGACGAAAGAATGTGAGGAAAACCTACTCACCCTGAACTACCCCAGAAAGGGAGGGCAGCAAAAACTAATGGCCTCAGCCAGATTCGTGCAGCCCTAAAACATACTTTTGTGCATGCCTACACCACGTCATAATCTCAGATCTTTTATTCAATAATTTTTTTCTGCTCTGCGTTTGTGACAATATTCTGTTATTCCTTCCAGGCACAACCCGCAAACATTATTGCCAACGCTGTAAACCTTCCTAATTATACCCCATTTCACGTTAGGTCTTCTCTTGTTTAAAAGGTGTTTGATGAGTCTAATGGTGATGAAGAATGTGCAGTATTTAGGAAAATTCACCCTGATTATTTTGTACTTTCGAATTCGTTTGTGAAGACTTCAGACTAAGTACAGCAGCCTAAATCCAGTACCTTGAAGAGACAGTGTGAAGAAGGTGGTTGCTGAAGACCCTGTATCTGGTATCAGGACTCTGCACCATGCTACACAAACGGGAAAACAAAATCCTGGCTGTCTGACAATTTCTATGGCCCTATCATCCCTTATATCTGGCTGCCTATCTTCTCAGACTGCAACCCCTTATTTATTACGTGTAGACGCGCAGTTGAGTGAGAGACAAACAAAATCTGTGGTACTAAATAATCAACTCAAGGCAAGGATTATGTCAACATTCCCCAAATTAAACAAGGAGACCGTGTACAAGAGGTGCAAGTGATTTTAATGTCATTTGAAAGCCATGGTTAAAGCCAATGTCGATTTTACTCGAAAAATACTCTTTAGCATTACAAGATGTTTTTGTTTAATTTTCGTTAATATATCTGTCAAAATGAGATGTCACTTTCATTTTGACGTAATTTCGACGACAGTTTATCCATCATATATATATATATATATATATATACATATATATATGTGTGTGTGTGTGTGTGTGTGTGTGTGTGTGTGTGTGTGTGTGTGTGTGTGATCTTTGGACGCGTTATTTAATGCCGAAATCTAAATATTTTGTACGCGATTTAGGGATAATAATATTTTCCTAACAAAGTCTTACTCGTAACCCATAGCTTGGAAGAAGTGATAGATTCATATCTTTCTCAATGATATACTCACGTATGTGAACATGACAGACCCAACGGGAATTAGAACTCTGCCCTACGATTAGAAATTGCCAACCATTATCCATTACACCACCTGCACATTCACGCTTACAACACGGTATTCCTAATCGCCCACAACTAGGTACTGATAAGCCTTGACATTGCTTAACTTTCGTGATCGGAAGGGAACTGTTGTTTTACCGTGATGTGGCCTTACCATCTGTCTCTCTGTGATAGTATTATTATTTCTTCAGAAGTAAAAAGTTTCTTTTTTCCGAGACTTGCATACAGAATTTCGCTTTTCTAACAGGGTCAATCCCCTGAAGTATCTGCAACAATGGCAGTTGTTGTGATGATGGTAGCGACAGACCAAAGCCTCGATGTAATTTATCACCTCACCTCTTCGAATACTAAAGTGTAATCCGATCCGACCCGAGACAATGGCGTCACACCCTGTTTCCTCTTTGATTCATGGCTTTATTCACTTGTAAATATTGACACTACGAATTCAGCATGCGCACATGCAATTCAGACATATATATTTACGAGTGGGCAATGTAATGGTTGAAGAGCACTTGACTTAAAGATGTGAATCTTTATCCTGCATAAACAGACAATAAGCTTATAAACATAATATTATTATACTTTGTTTCTTATGAATTTATCTTATTTGAAAGTCATTTTTTCATCGGCGCAATGTGGCTTTAATTGTGTCTCTTCTACAAATATTTTCATGGCTTCTGCTCAGATGAAATTAGTTCACTATTACATCCATACATGAATTTGCTCGAGCCACAAGATTAGCAACTAGGCCCCACGCTTTTACTGTGAAACCAATAAATTGTAAACGTAAGTTCTACTCCATCAGCTTCTTCTCTCGCACTTCCTGCCCGTGGAATTCCCTTCCGTTTACTTGCTTTTCTGACAGCTACAATCTTCAAGAATTCAAATGTAAAGTCAATAGTCATCTACTACCTCACTAACTTGCTTCCGCTCTCTCTCTCTTTCATGCTGCTTGCTTCACCCATTCCAATCTCAGCAGTATTCTCATCCTTCTACCCTCTTCCTGACACCCCCTGTAACCTGTCACTCTTTCTCATAACTTACCTCCGATGTAACCCCTTGCAAAACAGTGGCAGCAAAATGCCTTGCTTGGGGCGACACGTTTATAAATTTTTTTTTCATTTTTATTCATCTATTAATATAGATGCCGACTTGTAGTTGGCATATTTGGCGCCTCTTTTTGCTGATGACCATACATTCAGTTTTCTTGAGGTTTATGCCCAGTCCTTTCTTTTCACTTTCTTTTGTTAATTTCTGTAGAAGGTCCTGCATTTTCTTTTTCGTGTCTGCCATCAGCACCGTGTCATCAGCGTATCTGATATTGTTGAGATTGTGGCCGCCAATGACGAATCCTGGCAAGGTTTTTAATTATCTCATAATTGCTTCGTTGTACAGGTTGAAAAGGTCCGGTGAGAAAGCAAATCCTTGTCTTGCGTCCCTTTCTATATTTTGCATACCTGCTGAGTTCACTACCTATCTGTACACAAGCGGTTTGCTGCCAATATAGATTCTTGATTCTCCAAACGTCTTTTCCGAAAATGTCGAGGTTGTCGAGCATCTCTAAGGAAGAGAACCTTTTAAAAAAGAAAGAAAATGACACGGTATTTAATAATGTTTAATACTGCTTTATTATTATGGCTTCTTCAGCTTGCTTAAAAATTGCATACTAGTATACGAAATATAAGTCTTGTGCAAACGTCGCTTGTCTTGATATAAAACGGTTGTTCTGATAATGAAAGCGTTAAAGCGTAATATAGATGTATTTAAGTTGTTCGGGCCGTTGTCTTCATCTTTATTGTCATATTCACAATGGTTCGGCCGTTATACCCTGCCGCCATCTTCAGGTGATATGCGTTGAATTGAACCTTTTATATAGTCCACGAGATGAGATTGCTATAATTACATGAGTCATGACTTTCTTGAGATTTCAGTTTTCAGTTAATTCCGTTAAAATATTTTTTCGTTCACCTCTGCTGTGGCCAGTGGAAAATATGTTGGCTGAAGTAATGCTAAAGTGATTTGACCCTAAGAGTTGTGACTTCACTATCTGGCCACAGCAGAGCTGAACAATAAAACCAAAACAAATCAAAACAAAAAACAAAAAACAAAAAACAAAAAAACAAAAAGAATAAACCTTGGAAAGTTACTAAAGGGAATTCAATGAAAACTGCGAATCTAGAACAATCTATAATAGTTCAGTTAAAATTCTAACCTCTATCACCTGAAGAAGGCTGGAACGTACAACAGCCGAAATGTCGTAAATATGACAATAAAAATAAGGAAAATAGTCTGAATACTATAATTTTTTATAACATCTTATTTCAGAAATAAAAATGGATATTACTGGGGATTTATGTCATTTTTCATCATATTTCGATTTCTGCTATGGACGCACCAGCTACCAAGTCTGTGGAAAGACCTAAGGCAGTTCGTAGTGTGTTGTTATGGCTCCATTTCATGTTTTTTCTATCTCCCAAACATAGTTAGCGTTACATAAACAAAGTTCTTCTAAGTGTGGGGGTTGTACTTAACAAGACAATTTTTTGTATATCTCTTAAGCTGGGATTTCCAGGGATTCTTTCAATGTGTTGTTTTGTTCCATTTTGTATCATTCAAAGCGCACCTACTATCACTGGTACTACTCTTTCCACATCTTTTCAATTTCTTCTGCTCTGAAGAGATTTATTCTCTGGTGCCCTTTCCTCATAAATTTAGCCGTGCAACTAGATTGGCAACTAGGTCCCACATTTTTACTGTCAAAACAGAAAAATGTGATCGCAAATTCTACTTCATCATTTTATTTTCTCGCACTTCACCAGTTTATTTTCTCGCACAATTGCCATGTTCTATTTTCGAGACTCAAACCTTTCTCTTATACTTTCTACGAGGTCACCTATACCGTTTTCCTTTCTGTCTCCTCTCATTGTAACCCCTTGCACACCAGTGGCAGTATTGGAGTGAAACGATTATTAAAAAATTCAATTTCCAGGTTTTTATAATTTAGTAGTTTTTCAAATTCGTTGGTTGCTTTGTTACAATCCGCTGGACAAGTCATATCAATTAACAGACAAGTGTTTTTCTTTTGGGATTTTGACAATAACGTTCGGGCTATTCGTTCCAATTTTCCTGTTTGTGTACGTGGTGTAATCCCATAGAATGGCGACATCTTCTATGTCTGTAACCGGTGCTGGGTGTTGTTTATACCAGTGTTTGTTTACATATTTTCCAGTGTTTTCACATCGTCCAGTGTAAATATTGCTCCACTCTATCGTGAGGATATTTACATTTATTTGGTTCAAGTACAGAACATACTGAGATTAGATGGTCTACTGTTTCCTGATATTCAGTTCTAAGCTTCTATAGTACGCAATATTTCTTTCATTTTTCAAGATGAATTCTTTTACACTCATTTACACCTTGGTAATTATAAACTTCTTGTTGCTTTAAATCTTTTACAGTTACACCACATTCTCAGCTCATAAAGAATGTTTTTTGTAGCGATCCTCGTAAAATTTAGCACGTTAAGCCAATTTGAATTTCATTCCAATTTTATCTTTGAAGTATTTTAAAGCTTGTAAAATGCCATCCCGCTCACTCTCATTTCTAGCATACAACTTTAAGTCATCCATTTAAAATAGGTGGCTATTTTTCTTTTCAGTTCTTTTATAACACATTAGTATTATTATGTCATTTTTCATCATATTTCGATTTCTGCTTTGGTCTCACTACCAACCAAGTCTGCGGGGAGACCTAAGGCAGGTAGTGGCGTGTTGTTATGGCTCCATTTCATGTTTTTCTATCTTCCCTATCATCCCCAGCATTACATAGATAAAGTTTTCCTTAGTGTGTGGGCTGTACTTAATAAGACAATTTTTTCTATATCTCTTAAGCTGGGGTTTCCAGGGATTCTTTCAATGTGTTGTTTTGTTCCATTTTTTATCATTCCAAGTGCACCTACTATCACTGGCACAACTCTTGTTTTCAATTTCCACATTTTTTCTATTTCAATTTCCAGGTCTTTATATTTTGACAGTTTTTCAAATTCCTTGATTGCTATGTTACAATCCGCTGGACAAGCCATATCAATTAATAGACAAGTTTGCTCCTTCTGGTTTTTAACAATAATGTCTGGCCTGTTTGCTTCAATTTTTCTGTCTGTGTAGATGGTGTAATCCCATAGAATGGTTACATCTTCTATTTCTGTAACCGGTGCTGGGTGATGTTCATACCAGTGTTTGTTTACAGCTTTTCCATAATGTTTGCACATTGCCCAATGTAAATATTGCCCAACTCTATCGTGGCGATTTTTATACTCATTTGGGGCAAGCACAGAACAGCCTGAGATTAGGTGGTCTATTGTTTCTTGGTGTTTATCACAAAACCTGCATTTTGGATCCATATTATTATGCATAATATTTGCCTGAAAGTTTCTAGTGAAAAGACTGGTCTTGTGCTGCAAGAATAAAGCCTTCAGTTTCAGACTTTAATCCAGATGCACGTAACCAT
>JBBBDQ010000337.1:2255000-2292500 GCA_037127315.1 Ascarosepion bandense
AGACTCACAGATTGTCTTTTATAATTATTGATTCTTTTCTATTCATCATATTATAATTCCTATCTTACTTTTGTTCTTTCTACTCTAATTCACATTCTTATTCCTGTTCTTCATATTCTGATTTCGATTCCTATTCTTCTTTATATACTAATTCACATTTCTATTCTTAATATTCTTATTCCTATTCTTATTTTTCTAATGATATTTTATTCCTGTTCTTCATATTCTTATTCTAAATCTTATTCTTATTTTCATATTTTTATTCATGCTTCCATTCTTATACTTCATAAAACAAACGTTATTATTTTCATTTTTATTTGGTTGTTTCTTCAGAAGTGGTTAATTTCATTATAAGTCTTAAGAAATACAATTAATCATATATTTTAGCAAGATATTGGCATTTAAAATATTCTTTATTATAATTTATGTATTTATTCTAGCTAACGTTTCGGGTCTTTGATACCCGTTGCTTTTATAAAGCCAAATATCAAATAAAAAATCTTAAATTAGCAGCGACACTACAGAATATGCGCATTATGTAAAAGTGCGTCATTTGATATTTCTCCTCTTCATTTGTCATTCTCACAGTTAAGACCAGTGTTAATGATTAAAAACATTATTATGGTAGCTCAAATCGTACTTTTCTTTTCATTTGTTGAAATTTGATCTGCAGTTTTATAGTATTTTCTAAATAGTTTTTGTTGTAACACATGTACACTGTCTGGAATCACAGAATGATTGACAAATTCGTCGTTATTTTTCCCACCGACTATGATTTCCGGTCGATTAGATTCTATTACATAAACACCTGATTTAAGTTGGTGGATGCTGTATATCTTGACCATTTCTGAATTAGATTATTTTTTATGTATCTTCGCAGCAAAATTACCCAATAAATATAATTGCTGTCTTAATTAATGTTTAAAAAATAATTAAGTAAAAAAAAACAAAAAAAAAACGACGAAATCATTCTGTAGTACTCTTTCATAATATAAAAGTACTACAGTTTCAATCGGCATATATTTTCATTATTTTATTCATTACATAAGTTTTAGTAAGCCTTTTCTATTGATATGAACAATGTTGGTTACGCACGATACTTTGCTAATAGGTAAGTTTCAAGACCCTCTTTAAAATCCGGATATATCTACATCATCAGACTTATTTTCAGTTACGTCAACTAGAATATTTTTTATATACCAGATTATTCTATTTATAACTTTAATTATTAAAAGATATGTAACTAAAAATAAAATTACGTATAATTAATTGGAGTAGATAGACTAAACTATCGCCCGATTCACACTTCACCCTCGTCTATTGAACAGGTGAAGAGGCTCATCTCTTGTTCTCTATTTAGGATGTGGTTTCCGGCTTTCTCTTTTCCAATCTTTTCACTCTTACGTAGCCCCCTGCACATCAGTGTCATTACCGCCTTGCTTGGGGTGATATGATTAGAAAAAAAATCGCTCAATGCTAAAAACATGTTCTTACAAAATGAAATGGCTAGAGAACAGCTTCTGGTCAATGTTTATAACATTTATTTAATCAAATCTTATCATTTTACCCTATATTATAAAACGTAAGTAATCACTTATTCAGCTAAGTGCGATACGTGATCCAATCTTGGGCGATCATGTATCATTCGATCTATGATAGTTCTTGGGCATGACGGTAAACTGCATCCGGCAGCAAGGCCTCTGAGTGGAAGGTTGTGAGGAGCATGGAACCACCTCTTAATTGCTGTTGTTCTCAGGTCCACCCTGACCCGAAGTGGTAGCACTTGTTAGGGTCCCAGCTATGGGCAAATAGTTAACCCTCAAACTGGAGTCAAAACACTATGAAAGTATAAAAATAGACTTTTATATAAATATATACATAAAAATAGACTTTTACAGAAAATATACATTTTTGAAAGAAAAATATTACCAACAATACATTTCTGAAGAAAAATTATTGCCATAACACATTTTTGGTGTAAAAAAATATTCTCAGCAAAACATTATTGAATAAAATACTAGAAGACATCTTCAGTTTTCTAAAATAAAAAAAAGAACAAAAACAAAAAAAATCATTAAAATCTGACAAAATCAACCTTCTCACTATAACGGAACATTAAAAAAATTACCTTAAAACCACACCTTTTCAGCTTTAAATAATCTACAGAGGTCGATATGCCGTTAAACAAAACTCAAACTCAAACTCGATCCATGACGGACTAGGTCGGAGATTTTTCTGCCGTAGGTTACCATTACTTTCTGCCTTACCATTACTTTCTGCCGTAGACTAGTTGCCAACCAAGGCTATAAAACTCAATCAGTCCTGCTATTCAACCCATAGCTGGAGAGAGAAGTGATGGATTTATACTTTTTCCCAAGTTTATGTTCGCGTAAGTGAATGAAACGAATTCAAGTGGAATTCAAACTCGGCTTTCCGATGTCGCATTTCGAGCTGATATCCATTAAACGACAGTAGTCTAATAAAAAATTAAAAAGCAAATTTGAAACTACTAATTTAAGAAACAGATTTTGAGGTAGGTACTTCCCTGAACACTACAATCTTAACATATTCGTGTCAAAGCTAAAATTTTATCAAAACTCCTTCATCATGTCTTTATACAAGCTCCTCTTTCACACATATCACACCTTATTCCTTATAAATATATATGTCATTTTGAGTGCCTGATTAATTAATCCAGTTGGTATTTTATGTCTTATCAATCCTTTGTGTGTTATTTAAAGTCCAAAAGTTATTTTGGATTATAAGAAAAATTATATTTTTGCAAATAATATAGAATTACAAAATTTTTGGAGATATTTTTTTTTTTACTGGTACACGTTCTATTTTTGAACACATAGCCGAAGTGAGAAGATATAGATTTACGACTTTTACAATGTTATTTTCGCGTAACAAATTCGACTGGAACTCGATTCAGAACCCATATGTATTACAGTACTTGCACATCTACCTTGATTGCCTCTCGTGACTTGTATTAATTGAACTTTTCTATAAAAAAGGAAACGGTTGTAGTAAGAGTTTGCTAAATTTTCAAGTTAGAAAATCCCGCTTGCTTTTATAATCAGAATTCAAAAACATTTTCCCCTTGGTTTATGCTATAACTATACGAAAGACCCACCTATCTTAGACATGATGTTCGGTCCCTTTACATGTTTATTATCTGGTCTAATTTTAATTTCTTGTTTTTTATTTTATTTTATAATTAAATTCGATGCTCCATTGGATTTTTTATTTTTATTTTTGCTAAAATTCTTTTTTCCGGTGTAATCTTATGAAACATGCTTCCTTTTGACACGCCTGTGTGTTTTTGCCATTTTTTAACATATTTTCTCTCTTGTTCTTTCTCCTTCTTGTCATTTCTTTTGAAACATGTTTTGTTTCTTTTCAAACTAACCATAAGAAATGTGGAAGCAATTCATTCTTCTTTTTGTTTCCGTTTGTTTTTCAGTCCCTTCGTAATATCTTCACCAATTTTATTACAGTAATAAATTCATTTATTTCTGCAACAAAAGGGACTTCCCTCGCCGAACGACTTCCTAGCCACACATTTCTTCCTTCGTCTTAACAGCTAGCAACGAGGACATGCTGTTCGCTATTTCATCAAATTTCAATTTAGCCTTCATTTCAAATAAAATCCAATTCTATGACAAAGCGTAATGTGCTTTTACCATGCATAGTCTAAAGTGTTTCATCTTGTAATGAAAGAAATGTTAAAGTAGATATATCCTTCTAAGAGAATTTAAAATTAATCATGCCTCATAAGCAAAACATATGCGTTCAACAATATACAGGATTAAACTTTGCAGTATTGAATCGAATCTATTACAAATACGTATAAAACAAGTTAATTTTGAACCAAAATTAACAATTATATTTTAAAGTATGCATTAATTTCAATCTCATTAACAATCAAAATGGACAGTGTATGTACATCAGAAAGAAAAAATGAAAAAATAAAAATGGAAGTTTCTGACACACTTCAAACAAAAATATTTATCTATACTTCTGAGTTGAGGTATTATTATATTGTTTACCTTGTTCGAACTGTCGTCCTCATTTTTATTGCCATGTTTTCCGATGTTTCGATTGCTGTACGCTCCGGCCTTCTTCATGTGGTCCAGTGAATAACCATGGCGTTGGTTAGTTCCATTGATTTAACCCAAAGAGTAGCGAGTTCAAACAAAAGTTTAGAAATTAAACCCTGTCAATACTGGAAAAAGGTACATCAGTTCCTGGACTTGACAAAAATATTTTCGTGAGTTTTTTTTTTATTATTTTTATTTTAGATTTATTTTATAATCTTCAACCGACGGTAATATTGGCAGTTTCGTCAATAAATACTGAATGCTTCTTTATAAGGAAATGATTAACTTTACTATTACCCTTCTTGACTTAAAAATCAAAGTTATACTTTCTTCTTATCTATAACATACAAACATTATACAAAACTAATATTAGGATGAATATCACAATTAAACAGATTTACTTCAAGGATCATAAAGAGATTTTTCTCCAGTGAATATTTTATTTTTCTGGATTGTGTTAGACTGATAAATATAATAAATAATAACTCTCGGACAAGCAATATGGTTTCCGCTTCACCAGGTCTACTGCTGATATGCTAACGACCATCACCGAGTACATATACCAGGCACGCGACAGGAATGGCGAAGCCCGAAACCGTTGCATTGGATATATCTAAGGCGTTCGACAGAGTTTGGCATGCTGGCCTTCTATGTAAACTGCGGAGCTATGGTATAACTGGACATTTGTTTCAACTAATCCAGTCATTCCTCTCTAACCGCACAATGAAGTGGTATTAAACGGACATGCCTCTCAGAACTACCATACAAACGCAGGTGTCCCCCAAGGCTCCATCTTAGGTCCTACACTCTTCCTGATATACATTAATGATCTCTCTGATTCCATAAGAGCCCAAATAGGTTTGTACGCCGATGGCATCACAGTTTACTCTCGCCTCCTACAAAAATCTGGTGTAGGCGTCAAAGCTAACCTCGCAGCCGATATTGAAAAAGACCTCCAATCCATATTGGACTGGGGTAAGAAATGGCTAGTAAATTTTAATGCTTCTAAAACGAAGCTACTCTCAATTAACCATCATCGACAATCTAACCTACCTCCCATTAGCATGGACCAGGCTTGCCTCCCAGAGAGTAAAACACTGCGCCTCCTTGGTCTCACATTTTCAGCGGACCTCAAATGGAATGACTATATCGAATCCATTGCTAAATCCTCTGCTATGAAAGTCGGTTCTCTGTGTAGGGCCCGGAAGTTTTTTCCGTCTAAATCTATCCTGCACATTTATAAATCTACCATTCGCCCGTGCATTGAATACTGCTGCCATATCTGATCGGGTGCCCCTGCTGTTCTCCTCGGGCTTCTAGATAAGGTTCAGAGAAGGGTCTGTAATGTGATAGATACCGACTTGGCAGACCGCCTGCAGTCTCTCTCCCACCGGCGCGACGTGGCTTCCCTGTGTCTCTTCTATAAATACTTTCACGGCTTCTGCTCCGATGAACTTAGATCACTAGTGCCCCCTAAATACGAATTTGAACGAGATACTAGATTAGCAACTAGATCCCACCCTTTTAGAGTGAAACCGATAAAATGCAGCCGTAACTTCTACTCCAACAGTTTCTTTCCTCGCACTTCCCGACTGTGGAATTCTCTTCCAAACGATTGCTTCCCCGACGGCTACAATCTCCAGGAGTTTAAATGTAAGGTCAATAGACACCTCCTAACACACTAACCTGCTCCCATTCTATCAAACACTCTTCCCATCTGCCCAACCCTCATCCTAGCTATCCTTACTCATCTGTCACCTTCCTCCTGACATTCCTTATGTCTAACCACTCCTTCTCTTTACCTTCCCCTATGTAGCCCCATGCGCAATAGTGGCAGTGGAATGCCTTGCTTAGGGTGAGATGATTAAAAAAAAAAAACTCACCTAATCCTACAGATATCTTAAATATTATCGTCTTTCACACCTCTAGAAATTAATTGAAATCTTCAAAGTATTTGTCGAGGTTTGCTGTAGTCGTCTATCCTAATACTAACACACTCTACTCTTAATATTGGATTAAGTATGCTTTCACATTAGTCGTAACCGCGTGTTTTTATTTCAGATCAAGTATCCACAATTCTCCCTAAGTCTCCAGATTTCTCCTCAGTATTTCTGTAAGTGTGGTCAATTAAATGTGTTAGAACTAATAGAATAAAAAACAATTTTTGCATTTTTTTTTAGGCTTGGACTACGTGGAATCTATGAAACTATTATAATCTTTTCCAATCAATCCAAGGGCTTCCGCTACGACTGGAATATTTGATTACCTTATTTGCCACATTTGTGACATTGCAATTTCAAGGTTTTTGTATTTTGATAGTCTTTGAAGATCTTCAAAGATACATTACAATCAGTAGTGACAGCCATGTAAATAAGAAGATACATTTTGTTTTGCGGTCTCTGATCAGAATGTCTGAGTGATTAACTTGATTTTACTGTCTGTGTATTGGAAAGTCCCATACAATTATTACGGGTCCTATATCTGAAAACGAGTCTGGTTGGTGTTTCAATTTTAACAGTTTCTTTTTCCTAATTGTTGCAGATTTTACAATGGAGGTATGGGCCCACTTTGTCATTCCGGGTTTTATATTTAGTGGGAGCCAATACCATGCAACCTGCATAAGATGGTCAATTGTTGGGGGATATTTTTAAGAAAAACTATATTTTGGGCAAACACAATATTTTTAAATGTGAGCTTTGTTACAAGCATTTGTCCTGTGCAGCAAGAATAAAATCTTCGATTTCAGCTTTTAACTCTTCATTAAGTAGCCATTAATGAGTAAGTGGTTTACATCCATTAACTATTTTGGTACGCGCAGTATATTTGCTGTAAAGAGATTTACCTTGACTTCATTTCTGTAGTATCTTGTTTATTGCTTTTGCCTTCGTTTTCTTTTTCAGTATTTTCTGCTGAAATAAGCCGATTGCTTCAAGGTCGATTGTTGGAGTTTTGTAAGATAATTCTAGTTGAACTAATCCTCTTCTTTCTTTGGATCTGGACACATAGAGACGACTTGGGTTGATGCATGCCATTGCAAGTGAGAATTGGTAAGTGAGAATTAACTTCCATTTTCTTAATTCCAGCTATGGTTCAGTTAAGGATGTTGAAACTGTATTGCCCCACGTAGACAGACAAAGTGTCTATGGCCTACATTCTGCTTTTTTGGGGGGAGGAGTTATATTCAAATCAGTATTAAAAACAGACATACACGTCTGGAGTATTAGTTTCTGAATTATCCTTCATTTGGTTATGCTGTATTTCATTTCTTTCGCTAATTCCTAAATACCTATTGGCTTCTTGTTCGAGTTCCCTAAACCTTTTGAAAAATCTAGATATATTGACTGTCTTTCGGTAATTCTCTCTTTCTTGAATGTTACTTTTGAAAATTTATCTAATCCGAAATTCATACCTATGTCGTCACTGAAAGATTTTAATGTATTGAGGCGACTCTTTAACTCATTGTCTTCTTTGACAAAGAATTTGTCATGGACCATGTAGAGTAGGTGACTAACTAGTTTCTTGTCTACTTTGTATCCATATATGTTATTATTTAGTTAATACGAAACTGGGATTGAGAACAGACAAACAAGTAGAGGTGACAGGGAGACTTCTTGAAAGATTGTATGGGACTTTACAATACACACAGATGATATATCAGTTGGGTATGGTATGTGATTGAGTGTTATTACTAAAAATTAAATTAAATTAATGATAAAATTAAAAAGTAAAGAAAAAATGTTATTTCAAGTTAATTATATAAAAATTCACAGTTTACGTGTACAAAAGATAAGCGAATGCAGTGACATCGACCAAAAATTTTATCAAACTTCTGACTTCATTATGCGGATATTATGACAGTGCATTTGGACTGTCAATTAGGTATAATATGGTTTTCCACTTTCCCATGCTGTGCTTAAGGATATTTACTGTCATGAAGGAGATTTTATTCAATTCCAAAGCCGTAAGTATTCAGGTGTGGTAAAGGCCTTACAGTAATCTATTCATGTTTTGCTGATAATTTTACCTATTTTTTCCTGTAATTGTCCAGAACCATTTTGCTTATTAACAGTTGATCTTTGCAACCATATGAAGCTCTCCGACATCCTTACAGTTCCAAAGGAAAAATGTTTTCTTTGAAAAAGGGTAAGTGCAGTTCATCATGACAGATGTGATCAATTTATACATGAGGGACAGACATGTTATTGGTCTATAATTTTTCGGAGAATCTATTTCCTCCATCTTTAGTAGGAGATATGTAATATCTTCAGTGTTACATTCTGTGACTTCATTAGGATTATTAATTAGGATGGATACAGTTTTTGCAAGGATTTTATGGATTGATAAAGGATTATAGAACCAAAAATTGCGTTCCTTGTTATTTCTTGGAGATTTCCATTTTTGGGATTTCACTAAGCTTGTACAACACTTGGTTATATTTTCCTATTCTTGGTAGGAGGGGGCGGTTATGTATTATTATTTCTTCTCGTTTGATCCATTCTACATTGTGGTTAGGGTTCATTTTGGCGGCTCCAAATATTCTCCCGGAGGTTTTGCTAATTTTTTAATAGATGGTGACTATTTCATTTCTGTGACTGTCTTTCATTGTAAAAAAGAACTTAAAATTCTTTTTATATCATTTTCTTTATGAACATTTAATTGCAATTTTTGTTTAAGTTTATCCTTGATTAGTAGAATTTCATTTAGTAATATAGTCTTGTATCTCCGCTTCATCTTCCTGCATTTATGTGTGGAAATATTTGAGTTTCTTGAAATCTTAATTAATATTGATAAATCACATCTGATTTTCTCTATTTCTCGCTCTAATTTTGCTTTCTAATATGGCTCTTTTTGTCTTTTCATTGGTCTTTTTCTTGTCTTGACAACAAGCTTCTACGTAGCTAATAAAGCTGTTGCGTATATGACATTATTCACTACTGTGATATTTCAAAATGGTTTATTCCATTACCTGTGTTTACACTGCAGCGTTATATGATTGCATTTTATGTTAACTGGACTTTTTGTCATATGAAGGTTAGGATGCTGGTCTCTGTCTGACATTTGGGCGCGATTTACTTTGCCAAGTATTTGTTTGATGCGATTTTTCAATTCAACAATTTCTCTGTTGTCTTAAAGAAATTCTGCCCTAATGACTCTTCTTCAGTGACGTCATCTGAAGAACTTTAGTTGTTTATGCCACAGATAGATTCTATAGTTTTATTTTCTGAGAGTTTTTTTTTTAAATTTCAAACCTCATTTCTTTTAGCTTTTTCTTCTTTCTCTGTCATATTAATTATGACCAATCTCACCTCATTTTGGTTTGAATGATGGATTATTGTATTGTCTTATACAGTGGAACCTTGAGATACGAATTTAATTTGTTTCATGACCGCCGTCGTATCTAAAAAAAAATCGTATCTCAAAACAGTTCTTACTACTTAAATTAAAAGAAACCGAATTAATCCGTTCTAAGGGTAAGAAATTTACTCAAAATATCCTAACATTATACTTAGAATTATCTTATATATAACTAAAATCATATACCGTATAGTAATTATAGAGTAAAAACACCAATATGTATATATTACAATAATAAACGTTAATAAAACAATAAAAAGTTGAGTTGTACTCACCAGTTGAGCGAGCGCCAAAAGCGAACGGGATGCATGCCAGGAGAGCGGAGGGAGAGAAGCGAGGCTACCACAAGCAACGAGGTGACTATGGGCAAGATAAACATGGGGGGAGGGAGAGAAGCTAGGCTACCACGCACACACGAGACTAGAAAGGCCAAGATAAACGCAAGTTAGTTTTTAAGCTTTCAGTTTAATTTTTTTAGGTTTTTTCATTAGCTCCAAACAATGAAAAAGAAAAATTTCATATTTGTTACTATCAGCGAATGGGATGCATGCCAGGAGGGAGAGAAGCAAGGCTACTACAAGCAACGTGGTTACTATGAGCATGATAAACATGGTGGCAGGAGAGAAGCTAGACTACACACGCACGATAAAGAGGCAATGAAATTGACAGTACGTACAGTATAAAATGGTTATTTCTTTCCTTTTTTTACATTACGTTTTAAAAAATCTAAAGAATAAAATTGTAACTAACTTACCATGGAGACAGGGATGAGTAGCTAACGAAAGTGAGTTGAGGAAGGAAGCAGGGAGAGAGGGCTACGAGACAGCATAGCCTAACCTACTACACACACACACTTTTTTTTAACTTTTCGTTTTGTATTTTTTGGGGGAGGGCTTTTGTTTTTTTTCTACTTAAGCTAATTACTCCCACTATCAGTTTTAGCCATTTTGGCATTTTCACCCTCAAAACTCTGACTTCATGGTCGTTTTATAAGATACCGATCAAGAGAGGTCTGCTTTTGCCTCTTAAGATGTTTCTGAAGTATGTTAGGTATGTATTATTGTAATAAGCACCCGCACTCCCTATAAGCAATTTCTCAGAGTGTCTTTTTTCAATGAAATCATTCAATTTCTGCCACATGCTGAGGATATCACGAATTTCTCTTGATGTAAGCACTTCCTTCTTCCACAACCTCCTCCTCACTGTTGAGTTCCTGCATCACCTCCGAGTGGGCAATCTCCTGTAACGCCTTCAGCTCCTCCGTTGTGAGTTCTTCGGCACGTTCTTCTACCAAATCCACACCATCTGCCTCATCTAGCTCCAGCCCCATGGAACGACCAATGGATACGATTTCCTCTTCAACAGGTGTTTGTGGCGTTGGTTCGAACCCCTCGATGTCGTAAGCGGCAATAACACTTGGCCATAGCTTTTTCCAGTTTGAGTTCAAGGTTCTCCTGGTAACACCTTGCCAGGAAAGATCTATCAATTTCAGGCAGATTACTATGTTGTAATGATCAATTCCAAAATTCCCTTAAAGTGAGGTTGGTGTTTTCAGTGATATCGGAACACCGTTTGAAAAGATGCTTCGTATAGAGCTACTTGAAATTAGATATCACTTGCTGGTCCATAGGCTGGAGGATTGATGTGGTGTTGGCTGGCAGATACAACACTTTATTGAAGTTAAATTAATCCAAGATGCTATCCTCAAGACCTGGAGGATGACCAAGAGCATTATCCAACATGAGGAGGCATTTAAGTGGGAAACCATTGTCTGTAAGATATTTCTTAACAGCAGGACCAAAGGTGAGGTTTATCCACTCGATGAAGAACTGCTGTGTTACCCAGGCCTTACTGTTTGCACGCCACATGACCCGTAGCTTTTCTTTCAACAGCTAATGAGCTTTAAATGCCCTGGGATTCTCGGAGTGGTATACCAACAATGGCTTCACTTTACAATCGCCCGTAACGTTAGCGCAAAGACCGATCGTTACCCTATCCTTCATAGGCTTATGTCCGAGAAGCTTCGATTCTTCAGCGGTGATATAGGTCCTCCTTGGCATTTATTTCCCAAGAAAGCCCTGTTTCGTCGCAATTAAATACCTGTTGAGGTATGTAGCCTTCCTGGGAAATAATAGAATTGAATTTCAGGATAAAATTTTGAACAGCCTTTACATCTGCGCTTGCAGCTTCGCCATGCCTAACGACTGAGTGAATGCCAGAATGCCTTTTAAAATTATCAAACCAGCCACGACTGGCTTTAAACTCATCTCCACTGCCCTGTGATGACTATCCTCTCTCCTCAGCTGCATCCCGTTTAAGGTTATTAAAGATGGCAACAGCCTTTTCACAAATTATAGTTTCTGTAACGGAGTCACCAGCCAGTTTCTTTTTCCCTTATCCAGACCAAAAGTAAGCGTTCCATCTTGTTGTGCAACTCTGAATGCAATTTCAAAATAATAGTTACGCCTTTAGAAAGCTGCAAATTCTTTATCACATCCTTTTGGTTGAGAATGGTTGATATGGTGATATATTTCGACCATATTCAGTGGCCAAGTCAACGATTCTCACACCTCGTTCATGCTTCGATATTATCTCATGTTTAATTTCCATTGAAATCATTTTCTTTGGCTTTTTCTTATCCTCATCCTTATCTTTAGATTTAGAACCCATGATTCACACAATAAAAGTTAACAAATGTTCGCAAAGTGAAGAAAAAACACTAGATTCGCACACTCACGGCATCAATATGTTCACTGTACGACACGCCGACAAACGAACTGGCTGGAGGAAAGTGTATAAGAGAAATGTAGCATTTCATAAAAATAACAAGTTATAAAATGAAACCAAAGAAACAGATTGTTAAAAGTGTATCTCTCTGATCTTGCTCTTTTTCCTTCTTTCATTCTTTTTAAGTTAAAACTATTGTCTATAAATCCCACTTCGCTTAATCAGTGAGATAGTGCATGGGGGGGTTCTAACTGATTTTGATCTGCTTTGCTACAGTTTCTTAACGTTTTTTTTAAATAATCTACGATTTTTTTGTATGAGTGCAGAAACTGAACTTTAAAATTCTTCTTTTAGGTCTTAAAAGTAAAAATAATTAGAAATATTTATAAGAAATAAAATTAAAAGAAATAACAAGATCATGTTTTATTTATTTATAAGAATATTTACAAAAACACAAATGATAGTTTTTAAGTATTTATATTAATAAAAGGAAATGGTTAATTTAAATGGAAAATGATTATATAAAAAAAACGGGATTCCGTTTCAAATCAACAATTCCGCGATTCAATCCGCGATTCATCGTGGAAAATTGGGGTCCCTACATATGACAACGAGGAGGATTAATGCCATTGGGGTCCCTACATATGACAACGAGGAGAATTAATGCCACTGTGAACTGCTACAGCACGTAGGCAAAATAAAAATACTGCGAGCGATTACAAAATCAAAAGTAAAGGTAATCTTTTTTCTGAATACTTTTTTTAATTGAAAAATCGTTTGAGGAATTTATCGACCCCCTTTCGACGCCTAGACAATTATCGAACCCTTGGATAGCCCCATCGACCCCCAGGGGTCGATATCGATCACTTTGCCGACCCCTGGGCTAGCCGAACGAACAAACAAATGAATGCTACCGATGGCGTCTCGCAATTTTTGATTTTTTGAAACGTCGATCGTCGTATCTCAAATTACTCGTCGTATCTCAGGGCGTAAATCTAGCGAAAATTTTCATCGTATCTTAAAAAAATCATATGTTGGGACATTCGTATCTCAAGGTTCCACTGTATTTCGTTTTATCTTATCTATTTACGAATTTGGGTTTTTTATTTGGCGCGATATTCCTACGGACATTGTCAAGTATGTTTGTGTTGAGATGGGTTCTTATTCCAGATCCTACCTTAGTTCTCTATATTTAATATGTCTGATTCGTGATGTTCTTTGTGTGGATTTCTGAGTCCCGTGAGAAAGAAGTTATAGCTCCGTGAGTCCATTTCATTCACTTTCTTTATATTAATTGAATTATATTTGAGTCACTTGTCCCATGATTGGAATTAGTCTGGGTTTACTAACAAGGTGTTCTGTTGTTTTTGGAAGATTTGTTCATGAAAGATTCAAATTTTTGGACCCCTGACTGGTTCCCGTCTGAGAGACGTTGTCTTTGCTGACGGCCGCTCCGGTATGTATCTTCGTTTGTAAGCATTAATATTGTTAATTTTTTCTATGTTTTTGCCTTCCTAATGCTACGTGCTGTCCGTCCTTCAATATGGCAGTGAATGCTGGACAATACCATTAAAGGTGAAGTAAAAACTTGAAGCAACTGAAATGTGGTTTTACAGAAGGATGCTGCGAATATCATGGATCGAGCATGTGAACAATGATGAGGTCTTGGAAATGATGGAAACAAAAAGGAAATTAATACTGAGCATCAGGAAGAGACAGCTGAAGTTCCTGTGACACGCAATGAGGAAGGAAGGCTTGGAGAATCTGATACTAACAGGCCTGATACAGGGAAAAGCAACGGATAACATATTTGAAGGACTTAATGAGGTGGATGACAGAACGAGGATTGCATGGTGTAACAGATAGGCGTGCTCAGAGCCACTAGGGATAGGGAAACGTGGAAAGCCATGATCGCTTACATCCTGAAGGGACAGGGCACATAGAAGAAGAACTTGACCGGGAGTAATTTTGATCAAGATACCAGATCTAGGATGTCTGTCGGCCAAGACTAAAGAGCTCGTCTACTCATGAATTACGGGAGTTATATTCAGATGTCCAGTTTTCAAGAGTTCTTTATCTAGTTTCAGCATTCATGGAGGTAACATAGTGATATGGAAATGGTTGGGTCATTTAACCAGCATATCAACCTTCATTAGGTCATTTAATGCTGAAAATCGTTTTGATTTGTTGGTTTCAAGATTCATTTTTAAGGGCAGGTTCCCCAAGTCCTACCCTTGTCATTTAACCCAAAACCGGAGGGAAGGGACGAATTAATACCATTCGCTAGGGTACCAGTAATTAAGTACTGAATGCAGGGTATTCGACTGGAATTCGAACTCGGTTCACCGATTTCTCTTTCCGAGTCTATATCCACTGCACCACAACGCACAACGCACATCCGTCACTATACGCTTACATCACCTGGTATTCCTAAGTGGTCACCCATCTAAGTACTGACCAAGCTCAACGTTGCTTAACTTCGGTGATCGAGCGAGAATCGATGTATTCAACGTGATAGGCCGTAAGCTCATGCAAACGGTATTGATTATTAGTTTTAAATTACTACAAGTCGGAATGATCCCTACCATTGCTGACGTCATTCTGTGTTATAACAATGAAATCTTGTAAGCTAGATAAAACGCCTCGCCTACGGTTTAGCAGCTGTTTCAAAACAAGAAAAACGAGAAAACAACAGATTTTACATTTAGGGTCATTTCTCACTCTCCTCATAATTAGTTAGTCAATTAAGTGCCAATTAAGTGTGATAAACGCTTGGGCAATCATGTCTCTTTCGAGATATGAATGACTAGGAAGAAGATTTTCAGCAATATTTTGCCATTATTTTCTGCGATAGACTTGCTGCGAACCTAATCTAACCTGCTAATCAACCATCGCTAGTGGTGGGAAGAGATGGATTAGTACCTTTCGCTATGGTATTTGTGCGTAAGGGAATAAAATGAATTCGACAGGAATTCGAACTCCTCGTAACCTACGCCCCTAAAAACTGAAAATCTCGCTAAAAAACATGGCTGGATTAGCATAGATTCGACAAGAAGTCATCTGTGAAGAGGGGGAAAATATAATCAGAAAACACGATTTTTACCCATGTTTGTGTGTGTATGCACACACACACACACACATATAAGAACACACACACACACATATATATATATTTCTTAGATGGTTAGGGTATATCATATTATAGAATAGCTCTTAGCAAATATGTCAGATTAATTACTCGTGTAATCTACATAATATGCAAGGTGGTGTATATTTTACACTACAGAGGTGGGAGAAATCATTGAGCCGAGTTCGAATTCCAGTTGAATCCGTTGCACTCACTTACGAGCAAATAGTCTTGGGAAAAGTATTAATCCCTTTCTTCCCTCCAAAACAGCTAAGCTTTTATGACCTTATTTGGCAACCATTCTACTACAGAAAATAACCTACTGCGGGAAAATCTACTGTCCAGTCAGTCATGTCTCTTTCGTGACATGATCGCTTAAGCGTCTATCACGTATGGCACTTAACTGACTGAATCTACAAAAATAGAGATATGTACCTTTTAATAATTTATAAACTGGATTTTCTCTGTTCATCTTGAGAAAACAGCCTTCTGGCAAATCCAAAATTGCAATGCGGCGTTTTTAATATAATTGTTGCTATTGAGGATTCATTTGAAATCGTCGTAGATGGAAAATAGAGAAATGAACATATCCGATATTTTTTTCGATCACAGCATCTAATTTTACAAATGCCTTATACAAAAGTACTTTTGTTTTTTTCCAATGCTGTGACGTTCATTTTGTTACTCATATTTCCTTATTCACGAATCTGTTTTGGCAAAAAATGTGTGTTACCTCCAGAATCAGTCTCGTAAATATAAAACTCGTAATGATAGTGAAATATTAGATTTTGTCATGGGATAGGCTGCGTGAACTGCTGACAGTGGACACCCGAGTGTGGGATGGCGAAACTTGAGTTATTAATTGCGACTAATTTCCAATCTCGAGGGCACAGTAAAGAAGACAGCGTGTTAACAAGACCTGAGGACCTTGGATTTTTGCTTTCAAATTTATTCGTTTTGACAATAATACAAATTTCTTCATTCAATTTTCTATATTTTGTGGCTGACCAACAAATTATTATCTATGAGCACGTCATTCTTCTACATGTTTTTTTTTATGTCAATGATTATTTATCAGACTAAGCAAAATATGGGACAAGCCTATATTAGTGGAGGCTACAGTAACGTTATTCTTATCTATATTAGCAGTTTTGGTTTTAAAACATAACTGTTACTTATGTTGACTGTTTAGTTGAGGAATTTCCGTTTGTTCAAGTGACAGTATATGGCTTTACTCACTTAAGAGAGCATATGTGACGCACTGGGTTAATAGTCAAAAGTATCATGTCAGAAACCCAAAATCCAGAAAATTGAAGATCCCAAGAAAATACTGTTGTTTCTTTTTTGGTAGAGTAATATATATATATATATATATATATATATATATATATATATATATATTGGCCTAGACGAGACAAAGATTTATAATAATCAAGAAAATTTTTAAATTGCATAAACATTTTACAAAAAATAAATATATATAAATGTAGAAAATTTTTTGCGTATGACAAGTTTCGTAATTGTAGCTTTCAATATATATATATATATATATATATATATATATATATATATATATATACTACCGGCCATAATAATCCTAGAAAAACTCAATAAGATTTCATAGAAATTTTCTTTATTTGAATATATATATATATATATATATATATATATATATATATATATGTGTGTGTGTGTGTGTGTGTGTGTGTGTGTGTGAACTGTTTTGGTGTCCAGTTTTTGTGATGTTTTCCGCATGCTAGTCTCTTCTTATTGGCTGGCTGAAGCAAAGACTTCCTGACTACCTTGTAAAATTTCTCTAAGTAATAATAACAACCATTCTAAGAACCATTCTATTTTAATTTAGAATTATCTACTTGGCAATGAACACTAAAAATAGTATCAAATACTTTTTTTTAAAACTGGGGTGGCCCAATAATTATGGCCGGAAATGTATATATATATAAGCATGCGTTGTAGATATAGAAGAATTCAAAGGAGTATACTGTACATACAGTGGTAGGATAACTCTCTAGGAGAGCTCTAAATGTATATGTATATAAATACATATAGAGCAAATATATGAAAATGATTACAAGTGTAAAATCTTCTGTACAATAAAGACGGAAGCTGATGATGCTTCGCCTAAAATAGGCCTACACTTCCGATTTACCATGAAATAACGTGTCTGCTTAACTTTTTCTTATATATATATATATATATATATATATATATATATATATATATATATAGTCTGAGTTATATAATCTCGCAGATTTCATTTAGTTTCTTTTACATTTTGTTGTTATTTGCATCTCTTTTGTTGTTGAAATCCCAGATCTTGAAAAACTGCTAAGGGAGGGGAAACGTTATAACAAACTGGATGCAAATTTACGATGTATGTTCGAACGTTTCAAATTGTTTCTAAACATTTTCGTATTCGTAAATTTTTCTCTATTTTTATTAGAGTAACATCCTTTAAAACGACATGTTGGCTATATTTTTACGGTGGATATAAAGTCCATTTAATGTACTGTTTTGTAAAAAATCCCTTTTTTGTTCAAATATTTGTTTCATAATATTTGAGTTTTCTCCAATGTATTTCTTGTTGTAATTATTACGGGAAATAGAGTAAATTCCTCCCTCAAATTTTAGCTAATAATTTTGTTTTGTATTACTTACCTAATCTACTGTTTAGATGTAGTTGTAATTTATATATATATATATATATATATATATATATATAATTGTGATTTGTGATGAAATTTACGACAAATTTTTTTTTTCAGTAGTTTTAATGAAAAAATGTATTTTGTTAATCAGGTTTTAAGTTGTTAGATGCACGTTTTCGGAGTAGAAATAGAGCGTCAATACAATCTAAAACTCGATATCCTCATCAATTTTTGTGTTTGTGTTTTTTAGGACAATTCAGTTCCGCTAGTGATCTGTATACATGTCCAAATGCAATATTAAGGATCACAGGCTATCGCCACAAAAAATACATATCATGTTTCGTCATTTAGCCTGTCAATACGACTGATTTTCAAATTTCTAATACAACTCTAGGACAAATATATCCTGTTATTTATATACAGGGCATGTTACTATGAGGCACATTGACAGCTGGAAGGTAACTCTTAGCTTGTATTTCAACCTGAGACACGGCCGTCCAACTAATGTTTAGACGTAGTTATACGCTTATACATACATATATATATATATATCTATATATATTGTTTAATTACTTAGTTTTTCGTCATATTAAAACTAGACCAGTGCACATTTGTATGAAAAGGTGTTTAATAACATTATATCGTAGAACTTTGAATATTACTAAAACTGAAATACATAAGAATGCTAGAAAAATTCAATAAAATTTCATAAAAAATTACTTTATTTGAAAGAATCTTTGCTTCTCACATATGCATCCTACACTGTATATATATATATAATATATGTATATACATAATAAATAAACTTTTCCTTACACCTAATGATGTGTAGGGTAGCGTTTTTGCTGTTTCCGTAACAAACTGTTTTTTTTTATGGGAAAGGGTTGTTAGCCTTGCGCTCAACCCCCAAACCTGGAGGAAAGTGGTTTTCTAAACGTAGCTTAGACGTAACACATGGCAGAAAATAGGGGTTACCTAGTGAGGATCGAACTGACTACTCAGTTATAATGATTCTAGCGAGGAGCTTCCTAACCATTACCATATATATCAGCATTATTGTATTATATTTGTTTTGTCGATTGTATTATTAGTATAATTTTGATTATATAGTATTGTGAGTATTTGTGATCACAACAGATTAACTATTATCTCTTAAATATATTTTTAATTCTTTTAGATTTCTTTCATCGTTAATTTATAATATTTATTCATTTTTATTTTCTCATTTTCTCCTATCATCTTTTCTTTCTATTTTAAATTTATTCCTCTCTTCTTTCTTCTTCCTTTTTCGTTTACGCTTTAAGATACTTACCCTTCCTTTTTAACGCTCTCTCTCTCTCTCTCTCTCTCTCTCTCTCTCTCTCTCTCTCACCTAACCCACTTTCTTTACGTTTCAAATCTACGGGTCTGCAGTTCAACTGTCAGGCTGAATGTACCTTCGATCTTTTGTTGACATCCGCTGTCCTCTAATTATATGTTGCGTATATATATGCTTATGTATGAATATGTGTGTGTGTTTGCCGAACTGATGTATTTTTTCTTAAATTTTCTTTTTTAATGGAGCGACTGTTATTTTATTTGTTTTTTTTTAGGTCTTTGTGAATCTCATTCGTGTAAAATCCTTTGTACAATAAAGAAGGAAGCTGATGATGTTTTGCCTGAAATAGGCCTACACCCCCTATTTACCATGAAATAACGTGTCTGCCTTAATTTTTCTTATATATACATATACATATATATATATATATATATATATATATATATATATATATATATATATATATATATTTGATATGGAACGGATATATGAGTGTTGTGGTGCAATGAATATCGGCTCAGAATCAGAACTGGAGAACCGAGTTCAAATTCCAGTCGAGTTAGTTTCATTCACTTAAGCACAAATATTAAGGTCATAATCCACCTCTTCTCTCTCCATCTATGTGTTGAGTAGTAGGTCAGATTGAGTTCAGTGGCATTGGTTGGCAATCGGTTTACCGCAAAAATTAATAGTAACTTTCATCGAGAAATTCTTCTGCTTCGTCAGTCAGGTTTCGAAAGCGTATATCCCGTATGGTAATCAATTGACTAACTTGATGAATTCGAACACTCTCAGCTACTGGCCTGTGCTTACATTGTATATAACACGCCTTCTTTTACCGAGCGCCCATAGGTCAGAGGTAGAATAGACGACTGATGTCAATTCGTTTTTTTTTTCGATCCTGGCTAGAAGCAATCGGATGTCTAACCGTACTGATGAGTTGTGATGAAGCTAAACAGATCTGTCTGCGAATGACTATATATATATATATATATATATATATATATATATATTTGTGCATATGTGTGCCAAAATAAATAGATTTATGGACGTATTAATTATTACCGTTATTTTTTACTTTGTTAATGTTTATATCTTCTTCACATGAATATTTTTATTTTTATGTTTAATTTGAGAGAGTGAGAGAGAAAGTAGCCTAATCTTATATAAAATGTCATAATTCGGAAAAAAACTGAAACTGTATTTGTTACGTTTTGCTTTATTCTAAAACGCGATTAAGTATACTAAACACAACTATATATAATTATGTCATAAACGCATGTATATTGGTGTACGCGTATATATACGTTTGAATCCGTAAATATGTGCATTTGTAAATAACCTCATTGTTGTCTGTTTCTCTCCTCGTGTCGGTGCTCCTAATTGCTTTATTCGCCACATGCCATACGATCACGGGTCTGAATTTTTCATTCATACTCCCCATTCTCATTCACCACAAACACGAGCACACAACTCTTTAGTCTAATCTTCGGTGAAATTACCACACAACCATATCTTACATGTCACCCACTCGCCATGTGTAAGGTGTCTGATCCCACAACCGGTCGGACATCGGAGATCGCCTATCGAATTTCATCAGTTATTATCGCAAAACAAGAAGTTACAGGAAATATTTTAACCGTTTTGGATATGCTTTGTCAAAGATGGTTGGCGAGTGAAAGCCCGATCCATGTAGTTTATCATATCAATTCTCTTGGTAGTGTCATTGACTCAGTTCAAGATTTGAATTATTTCTATGCAATTAAAATGAAATATTGGCCTTGTGTACGGGTGAGTGTTCGTGGCACTACTTGTGTATTTAACTGTGCGTTCTTGAGAGCATCTAGGATTTTGAATTTATAGCGGACGAGGATTTTAGCCAATGTTTAGGAAAATTAAGTGCAAAAAGAACACACTGACCGATAATGAATATTATTTTTTTTCTGGTAGAGGAACTTCCGTTTTAAACACACACACACACACACACACACACACACACACATATGAATATATATATCTATATATATATATATATAAGCCTCGCGTTGCTGTGGCTCAGTTTGGTTAAATTGAAAAAATTATTTACTATACCAACGAAATAAATGGAATATTGATAATAATTCGTTGAAAAAAAAAATGAATAGAAAACTTCTTTTCTAAAAGAGGAAGGACTTCTATTGTTTACGCCCGCCAAAATAGAAATGATAATAAAAAATTACTTAGTTAAAAAAAAAGATAAAACAAGAAATTTATTTACTAAAATAATGAAATTGGAATTGTGCACTAAATTTGAGAATCGTGTACAATTATTTATATAAATCGTATGTGTACAAAATTTCGTATTTGGTCACAGAAATTGTAGAATATATAATTTCGTTTACCTTGAATATGGAGTTTTCCTATGTTTTCTATGAAATAACAAAGTTGTCTGTAAAGGCGTCCATAACGAAAATGAATGTGTTTTGCTTCGGCTTTCATCGGCTCTAATCGAGTTTTTAAAATATTTTTTTTAATATTGTAATACTTTTTGATATTAGGTATATAAAACAGGCTCGTATTCGATTAAAATTCTATAGTAAAATTTCAGAACTATTTGTGCAGCCGTTTTCTAGATTAGTGGATAGTAACAAACGGACAAGTATATATATATATATATATATATATATATATATATATATATATATTATGCTCTCATTACGATTGAGCTCTCTAAAGAGGTTAATTTAAAAAACAGTTACGACTTCTGCGCTTTATGCATTACTCTTTAGCAATGAATTGAGTTCTTTTGGTGACTGGCGTCTGCATACACCGCTTATATATAACACACTAAAATTTCCCTTTTTCGATTCTATGCGCTTATGGCTAAGGGGTTGGCTACTCCAACTAACACCGAATCGGTCGAGTCCCGAACCCGGTCAGAAGCAAGTGGATGTCTAGCTACACTGATGAATTGTGATACAGCGAAACAGGCTTGTAAGTGGATGACGAATTTATTTATGTATTTATTTATTTATTCATAGGTAATGATGTCAAATCCGTGAACGGAGATGATCCCAAAAATATCTATTTAATCTGAAATATGAAAGAAATATTGTCAATATAGATAGCTCAATGATATTATTTAGTGCAATATGATACACATTGGAAAACTCAACACAACAACTAAAGCGGTTATAAACTATATTTTATTTCAATGGGTAAGATTTTTGGTATCAATCTCTTCACACAGTATATTACAAATGGTTTAATTTAATCAGCACATTAAAAAACAGGAACCCAAGCGGTATGACCAAGAAAAAGAAGTACTTGTGTTGCCCTAACGGCTCTAATGGGTTTAGTTACTTCTGATCAGAAGTATTGTTTCCGAGGAAATGTTTTCCTGCAATCAATTAAGTATCAAATCATTTCCAAGTCAAACTGATTTTGATTGATTAGAATATTTAATAGCATATAAACATCTCATGGGCCATTTAATACCAAAATTTATGTTTTAGGGCGGTTTAAAGTAATAAAAATATGACATACTATTCTACTTTCGCAATTGAATTAATGGTAGATGATACTCAGCTTTTCTTTCATATACATTTTTTTTGTGAGGACATAATTACTAGAGGCGGGGATATGAGTGTTTTATGTTTTAGTTTTGAAGTTCTGTTTTTTTAATACAATTTGATTTCCTCAAGAATTTGCCGGACATTATATGGATTAATGCCATGAATGACTTTTTCCTGTTAGTTGTTTGGTCGTTTGATTTGTTCATTTGTAAATATCACGCTTTAATGCCGAAATGTAAATAACTGGAAAATTTTATCGCTTTAACTTAAAATATTTTGAACGCAATTGTTTATCTTAAACTGAAGATAAAATGTTTTGTTTCTCATGTTGCTTTAAAATATATTATTGCTAGGAAAGTTTTGTAATTTTCTTGAAGCATTGTGTATATTAGGTGTATGGGTAAATCTTGAAGGCTATCACAATGCGTTTAATAAAATATAGGAAGGTAAAGAAGTTGTTGGGTATTGCCTATTTATTATTCATTAAATGAGAACGAATACAGGCTAAAAAAATGTAGCAATAAAAACGCTCCAAATTAAAGCAGATAGATATAACACCAACGCATAAAACGACGCCCACTACCACTCTGACAAAGGTCATACTATCGGTTAGGTCAACGTAAAATTATATAAACCATAAATTAAAGCGGACAGATATCATCACGTCGTAAAACGACGCCAACTATCAATCACACACACACACACACACACACACACACACACACACACACACACACACACACACACACACACACACACACACACATATATATATATACACACACACACACACAATATATATATATATATATATATATATATATATACCATAAACTCACACATACATGCTCTAACACACTTACAGGTACACACACATACACACACATTCACAACAATTAACGACAGCAGTATCAGCGAAGGATGACCATTCGTTGAAAAACACGGTTCACGGACAAACGCGATAACAGGCTCTCCTACCATTCTGAAGATGAGATTTTGATTTCGAAATATTAATAAATAAGTAATATCCAACAACCTCTTTACCTTCCTTTAATGACAGAGGCTGCAGCCAGGTATGACCATTCGTCGAAAGACACGAATTTGAACACAAGCTCATCTCCCTTTCTGAAGATGAGATTTTGATCTCAAAATATTAATGCATAACATAAGGTAATACCCAACAACTTCTGTACTTTCCTTTAATGACAGAAGCAGCAGCCAGGTATCACTATTCTTTGAAAAACACGAACTTGAACACAAGTTCTTCTACCATACTGAAGATCAGATTTTGATCTCGAGATATTAATGAATATTAAATAGGTAATATCCAACAACTTCTTTACCTTCCTTTATTTTACTGAACGCCTTGTGATAGCAAACCATGCATATTTTTGTCAATTCTGCTATAAATATTTATTGTTGATATTTTGTTACATAAAAATGTATTGCTGGCATTTTTACTATAAAAATGTACATTCATAGTATTTTGTTCTGGAATTCATTATTTTCTCATGGCTGGAACCCTAATATGTGCTATCAATTTAGATGTGGTTCCAACCTTCTCAAAAACCTCCAGTCTCCCGATTAGAGACCATGTTGCCGGATGTAGTTTTTCTTTCAATGTCTACCAAAACAAAAGGTTAAAAAATGACACATACCATATTAAGTCATAAAATAGCAAGCGTCTTTCGTTACAACCTTATATCTTTTATAAGAGTTCCGTTTTATTTTTTTGGAAATGTCTTTTCAGTTCAGAGAAGTAAAAGAAATTTTTTAAAAAATTACTGGATAAAGTAGCATATTCATAATTTATATATGATATCACTCAACCTCGGCGAGACCATATATGTGCACCCAGGGTATATTTCTTCAGTTTCTACCTCTTGGGCCTGTACAGACCTACTGGGTATGATTATATTGGCTGCAGCGTCTGCATTTAAAGATACAGTATTTTTTATAAAAAGTATTTTATTTTATTTTAATCCGACGGGTCTTTTCACTTTAAACGCTATTTCTAGTGGATACTCATATTTCAGTAGACTCTCCGTTAATTTATTAAGCAATATATTAAGAGTGTATACAGGAAAGAGATGGGCTCTTCCAGGTTTATACGCCCAGGACACATCTCATGATGAGAAAACCAAGAAACCATTGTCAGAGACCCAAGTTCTGACACACGATTGAAACAGATAGGAAAATTGTGTACACTTCGGTTCATCGGCGCCCCTGCCACACCTTCAGGGTTTAAGCGCAAAAGAAGAAGAAGAATATAATTATTTATTTATTTTCGTCGATTGGTCTGAATGTTCGAGAACCATTTTTAAAGAAAAATTTGCTCTCCCTGAAAGAAAAACTGCTTTTTTTACGTTTAGGTACGAAACTGCAGATATGAAATATTTCGGGAGATCTATGATGAGAAATTTCGCTTAAGAGCACAAGTTTGCGCTTGCTTAATCAACTGGTTCTAGGTAGCTCAGTTGGCTATACTGTGCTGTGTCTACAGGTAGGTGTCTCTGCCGCTGGGCACGTAAGTTCGAATCCTGCAGGAGAGCGCAGTTTTTACGTTAATAAGGTTTCTGTAACGTTCAGGCCTGTAGACGAAAATACTTTATATAGAATTTAATAAATAAAAGAAGTGTCTACTCAAATACGAATATCCAGTAAAAGTAACTTTCAAAGTGATAAAAAAAATTCTCTCTTTCGGATGATATTTTTCACAATAGAAATTCTTCTGTTCTTCCCTTCACTATTTCTGTTGACGTTTTTCGTTCCCTCTTCCGACCATATCTATCGATCGATCGTTCGCGCTGCCATTCCTTCTCTCGACGTTCAAATCCGGTGACTTTCTTTCGCAAACGTCTTTGGAACGAAGAATTGTGTTGTGTTAGTGCATTCTTGTTTGTAGCCAGCTCCTTGGTATAGTAGGTCTTCCAGAATAATTTTGTCTGTCATACAATCTACGTGACCCAACCAGCAGAGACGACAATGTAGATACAGGAAGAAGAGTATGGGTATCTAAGCGCCTCTGACAATTTCAGTATTGGTGACTCGGTTTGTCGGTTTGATATGAACTCTCTTTAAAAGAGGTTGCAGTTATACAATCAGCTGAAGACGCCCACAAAGCTGTCACCATTGTAGCTAGCAAATTTAGTATTTCTATTCGACTTAAAATTTTCCTAGCCTCTCATCGCCAACATAGCGGATGTAAAGGCTGGTTCTCTGAATGCTGAACGTGTAAATGCCATGATGTTAAAGGCAAGATATATGAATTCATGGGCTGCTTAAGTTTGTGGATGTTGATGGTGATGACAGTTTTCTTTTTTCTCATATCCTTCATTCAATACAAGTCCAAGATCCACATCGACGGTTACTAAATGTGATCGTTGTTGGGTTGTAAAAGTGAGGTTAAGTGGTTCGTATTATGAGAATAAATAGGTTCGATATCGCTTGACGCTAAACGGGAGGAGGGTTAGATAATAGTGGTCACGAAAGTCAATTCCAGACAGTGACAGTTCTGAAGAAGATGGAATTTCCTCCTCCCCAAAGTAATAGAAAGGAAATAAAGATGGTTTGTTTACATGACATGGCGACGTGTTCTAGCTGTGAAAATCCGAACCAGTGAACTTAAGTAGCTTGTCTACATGTTATAGCAATAGTAATAGAGTAACGAAGGCTTGCAAAGCTTTGTTTGTATGAAAGTGTTGTAAGGAGCCTTTGCCAAGCACATATGTCATTTTTAAGTTTTTTTGTAGAAACTGAACTTTTTTTAAAATCATTTCACCCAATGAAAGGTTGGACCGGCACTAGTGAGCAGGGGCTTATAATGTGTGTGTGTGTGTGTGTGTGTGTGTGTGTGTGTGTGTGTGTGTGTGAGAGAGAGAGAGAGAGAGAGAGAGAGAGAGAGAGAGAGAGAGAGAGAGTCAATGGTGCAGTGGTGTAAATTAAAGGATAAAAAAGAATAGAATTTAAGGAGATGGCAATTGGCGTTGAATTTAAACTTTTAAAGATTGTAGTGGACATGGAAGCAAGTAAACTCTTGCAATAATAATAGTATTTTCTTCTCTTATGTGCCATATCTATTCAGAATGAAGCCAACAAAGGCTCCCGAAAGTTTCCTATCGTTCACTGCTCGAAGTAATGTTTGTCCCAGAACTATCCGTCTCATTCTCTGGTCTGCCATCTATTTATACGCAAGTTCCTAAAGCTTAATATTTAGTATAAATTTCCTTTTCATTTGCATCCTTTCTTGTTTTTGCTCACATGTTCGATCTATGGTATCCTCAGGTATCCTTCTGTAGAACCGTGTTTCTGTTGCTTCAAGTCCCTCCTCTATCCTTAAGGTCATTGTGAGCATTCGCTTTGATCAATGACAGATATCACATGTCAGTCAATTACTCTTGATGTGCGTTGTGGTGCATTAGATATCGGCTCGGAACGAGATATCGGGGAGCCGAGTTCGAATTCCAGCCGAATTCATTGCATTCACTTACGCGCAAATACCCTTGGGAAAGGTATTAATCCGTCTATTCCTTCCAGTTATGGGTTAAATAACAGGACAGATTGGGTTCTATAGCCTTGGTCGGCAACCACTCTACCGCAGAAAGCAATGGCAACCGACTGCTGTCTAATCTTCTGCCCAGTCAGTCATGTCTCTTGACTTTAAGCTGATGCTTAAAGAACAAGATCAGTTGGGAAGAGGTAAACTTTTCATCACCATAGAATTCCTTCTGTCGCGTCGTCCAAATCACGACTTGCATAAAACCTAGTAAGCAAAAGAGCACATAGTGCTCAGCCCTAGATAACGGAGGTACGACATTGCTACAAACAGAACTAGCCTCAAGGACAAAGAACTTTCCACGCAGCATACGAACCATGAGGTCTTCAAGAAACTTACACAACGGAGCAACAACACTGCAGTGGAAGAAGGCATGATCGACGGTTTCCGCAGGTTGATTTCGGAGTTAGGCCCGCTGCATGAAGCCTCTTGCCTACCCAGAGAGCATTTCGAATCATCAGCCAGGTGAGTGATGCCTCATCGTTAGTGAGACATTTCAACCCGGGCGCCCAAGGCTATATGGAGCGAGCCTCCTGCTTCGTAAGCCCGAGTTCGCCAATCAGTTCATCTTGAACGGCCCCGCCTAACTAATACCCGATATAATGCCCTAAGAGACAACGATTGGGCGTTGGAGAGGCTATCCGTAGCCCGCAAGAGAAACTGGAGAGCCAAACGACATTCTTTATAGAAGGAGCACTCGCCACGAGGAATACGGCCGGCCTCCTCCTCCGACAAATGCACACTTCTCAAGGATGGAAAGTTTTTATGGATGTCCTCTTGAACGAGGGCGCCGTTCTCATCCTCCAGCATACACATTCGATCCAGGAATCTAATGCGAAGCGTGTGTTGACGAATCTCAACGCTAGGCATGCCCAAACCGCCCTCAGACGGATGAAGGCAACAGATCTCGCGACGTACCTTGGGAGACTTGCCTTCTCCCCAAAGGAAGGAGAACAAGAGCTGAATTAAACCCATACGAATGGCACACGGGAGAGGAAGTACCGAGAGTCGGTAAAGGAGAATCGGGTAGATGTGCGAGGCACATACTTCCGCCCTCCCCTTTAAGTAGAGCTTCCTCCGAGTCCACAGACGAACTGCGCACTCGGCCTTCTCTCGAACCTCCGACCAATTCATTTCCAACTGGAGATCAGGACCGAAAAAGACGCCGAGAATCTTGATCGGCCCGTCCGTCCAGAGGAAAGGTCCGGGAAGAGAAACTCCCTTCCACGCACCCAATCGCAAGCCAACAGACTTATCGCGATTGATCTTGGCCCATGTCACCGTCTCATAACATCTGATTTCTTTGCTAACTTCGTCAATCTCGGCTTTGCTCGACACAAAAACCGAAACGTCGTCAGCATAGGCGGAGTACCTGGCCGAGGTGGTAGCACCAGGTACGGAAATTCCGCGAAGGACCGGATTCGCCTTTAACTTGCGAAGGAATGGCTCCAACGCAAGAACGTACAGCAAAGGCGAAAGTGGACAACCTTGACGAATGGAGCGAAATAAAGTGAAGGGCTTCGATCTTACCCCATTTACTTCCACCAGCGCACCGGGGGACTCATACAGCAGTCGGATCCAGGAGCGAAAGTACGGCCCGAAACCGGCGGCGGAAAGGACAGATTCCAAGAAGCGATGGTCAACCCTATCGAATGCCTTGGACTGATCCAAATTGATCAGCGCGGCTTCAGTGTCGGTTTTCTCGATGATCAGGCGTACCAAATGAAGGTTGTCCTGAATAGTCCTGCCCTTCACAGCACAAGTCTGCTCGGGGCCAATCAGACTAGAGAGGACAGCCTGCAAACGGCCGGCCAAGATCTTGGCAAAAATCTTTAAGTCAGTATTTAACATCGTTAAAGGCCGATAATTATCTATGCCACCCCCACCGCCCTTGCTCTTGCGAAGCAACTTCATTACACCCCTGGTGAAGCGTCGAGGAATAGACCTTTGCTCTATCCAGTTGTTATAAACGAGCGCCAGCAGAGGAACAAGAACGGACGACTGCCTCAAGTACAGTTCGTAGGGAAGACCATCCAATCCTGGAGTTTTGTCCCGGCCAACCAATTTCAGCGCATCCCAGATTTCCGACTCTGTTATGGGCCCCTCGCACCTAGCCGCTTCAGCCGCCTCGAGGCGGGGAAAGTCAGCCAAATAGGTGTCGAACTGAGTAGAGCTCAGACCGGGCTCTCTGGTGAAAAGATCCTGGAAGTAATCCCGAAAAGCTCCACATCTGTAGTCTGTAGTCACGGTACGACCATCCGGCAATGTGATGTCCTTGATATGCCGATTGGCTGCTTGCCTAGCTTCCTCTGCACGCAATTCTGCGGCCATATTCGTTGCCTCAGAAGACATTCTTTTTAACCTAGCCCTAACTACCAGAGCTTGATCCTTCTTGATAAGCAAGGAGGCCAGCTCGGCCCTAGCTAAGGCTACGACCCCACTATTACGGGATTTGACTGCCCGATCAACTTTTTTCTCTACCGTCGTTTGCGCCGCTAAATTAGCTAAGTTGAGCCGACGGCTAAAGTCGGCAGCAAACGACCTAATTTTGGATTTAAGTGTATCCCACCACTTATTCCCAACCACAGTTCCCACTTTAGTGTTAGTAAAAGCTGGTCCTGGAAATCTTGGCTATCAAATAATGACGCGTTCAATTTCCAGTATCCAGCCAACTTAACCTTAGGCTTATCTAAGTTTACACGAACCCGGACGAGCCTATGATCCGTGTAAACTATGGAATGGAAACTTGGACAACCTAAGAGCCCTACGTCGACTCTCCTAACTAGGACTCGGTCGAGGTAGCTTGCGCGTACCTTCGAATCCGAGCTGCCCCTATTAGTCCAAGTCCACACTACCTCCCGGGGGTGTTCATTTCGGTATTTATCGACAAGATCATTCCTGTCGATAAATTCCCGAAATGGTTTCACATCCGGGTTGTTAGTACCACTCCTAAGAACTTCTCCTGTTAACGTCCTGTTAACTCTTATTAATATAAGAGGGAGAGTCCATTATCTGTGGAATAGGTGTTTTCCCCAATAACAGATATAAATAAGGACATCTAACAAAGAAGGAGTATTAAGGAACTAGGTTCGGGAAATGTATAATATGAAGTATAGATAGTATCCACAATAAGTGTAGAATTAGAAACGGTACTAAAAAAACTAATTCAATAGAAAATGCACGGTACTGAAGATATGAAATTCAAACATATAGAAAAAGTACAAACGTTTAAATAAGTAGTAAGTTTTTTGACAGCGATCAGAATGTGTGACACCAATATTTCGTGTTCAGAATAAGGAATTAATATAAGAAATGGAAGATAGTGACGAGGAATCTATATAGCACTGAAAATGGTTCTACAGATGCTCAATCAATAGATGACTCAAGTAAATTCTGCGACCATTGAATTCTTAAATAAGTTGCTATCAGTTCATCTATTAGAAATTTATTTTATTATTTCTTAGATTGCCATATTAAAAAAACTACGAATATTTAATAATAAATTAAAAAGGTAGATTTATTTAAAACATAGTGTCAACGGAGAACCTGGAATGTGATAGATCCCGACTTAGCAGCTCAGACACAGTCACTTTCTCACCGGCGCAATGTGGTTTCCTAGTGTCTCTTCTACAAATATTTTCACGGCTTCTGCTCCGATGAACTTAGTACACTGGTGTCCCCTATATATGAATTTACTCGAGCCACAAGAATAGCAACTGTTTTACTGTGAAACCAATAAAATGTAAACGCAAATTCTGCTCCATTAGCTGCTTTTCTCGCACTTCCCGCCTGTGGAATTCCTTTCCGTTTACTTGCTTCCCCGACAGCTACAGTCTCCAAGAAATTAAATGTAAAGTCAATAATCATCTCCATTCTCACTAACCAGCATTCTCTTTCTCTCATGTTCCTTTCTCCGTCCACTCCACTCTCATCAGTATTATCACCCTTCTCTTACCCACTTCCTGAGACCTCCTATAACCTGTCATTCTTTCTCATGACTTTCATGCTATGTAAACCCCTGCAAAACAGTGGTAGTAAAATGCTTTGCTTGGAGCGATATGATTATAGGAAAGAATAAATAAAAATTATCTTTAAAAAATGATTAAAGACGTGTCTGCAGACGATCATTGAGTTAAAGCGGGAACGTTTGCTTTCTTTCTATTTAAAAGGAAAAAGAACGAGGGATAGATAGAGTGTTGTAAAAAACAAACTCTGCATGTGTCCACCTTTTCCCGAGGCGTAGATATAAAATGAAATCTGGTTTTTGTTATATTTATTACCAGCTGTATCTGGCCACGAGTTGATGTATCTCAGTTTGACTAAATTAAAAAAAAATATTTACTAAATAAACGAAATAAAATGGATATCGATAATAATTCGTTGAAAAAAAAATGAATAGAAAACTTCGTTTCTAAAAGGGAAAGGACTTCTGTTGCTTACGCCCGCCAAAATAGAAATAATAAAAAATGGCTTAGGTTTAAAAAATAAAAATAAAACAATAAGTTTATTTCCTAAAACAACGAAATGGGAATTGTGCACTTAATTTGAGAATCGTGTACAATTATTTATATAGATCGTATGTGTATGAATTTCGAATTTGCTCACAGAAATTCTAGAATATATAATTTCGTTTACCTTAAATGTGGAGTTTTTCTATCTTTTCTATGAAATAACAAAGTTGTCTGTAAAGGCGTCCCTACGGAAAATGAAACGTTTTTACTTCGGCCTCCATCGGCTTTAATTGAGTTTGCAAAATATTCTAGTAACAAGCGGACAAGTATATTTTTATATAGATTGGCTTCGAGAGTATATGTTTGGACGCGCGAAAATTACATCGTCTCTTACGCAAGATTTACTAATGCCAAAATAAAGAGAATTTTTCTACACGGTTTCTCCGTTAGCCAGGCGCATTCATGAAGAAATAAAGATTAAAAGCTACTGTATCCCTTAGACAGAAAAGATTTCAGCAAAATCAGAAAAGATCGTCACCAAGAAAGACTTTGTTCTTGGGGTTGAGAAGGTGGAAGATTTGGCACATATATCGATTGTTTCCATAGAGATAGACGTCAGAATATAGCAGAGCATGTTTATGCAGTGACTTTGCATGTGAAATATGTACCAAATAATACAAGTTATGTAAAAACCATTTTTTAACGTCAATTATTCTATTAAGTGTCTAGGGGTTTATTATCAAAGTTGGGTTTTTTTATTCCTGAGTCTGCGGCAGTTCCTCTCATTTGATTTATTTGGAACGAGATGTTTAATATAAGTATATAATGAAAACCTTGTTGATTAAAAAAATAATTAGTTAAAATACTTTTAATGGTGTAAAATTTATCTGCATAACAATATTTTGATTCTTTTATTCTATTTAGAGGCATATCAACATTTATATGTTATTTGGTGGAGTTTTTGGGTACCCGTGTATACTAGTGAGCCAGCCATGAGCTGACTCATTTAATAGTTCACCAATGGAAGGGTTCAATGCGACGTGTATAATGGTGACCATATTTTCCGAGTATTGGAGATATAGCCAGATTTAGTAGAGTGTCTGACTCGTAAGTGTTAATCTTTGGCGTTGTTTCATTGAACAGATTACGCAGTATGTTGTATCCAATATTTATATACTGTGGTGGATATGGTCAACATTATTTAATGCCGAAATCTAAATAATTTGAACACAATTTTATGGCTTCAATTAAATATATTTTGAACGCAATTGTATACCTTCAACTATAGAATATAATATTAATATAAATATAGATTTTGGTTGGTTGATTGATTTTGTTTAGCAACATATCAAGTTATACGAGTCATTTAACGCCAAAATCTAATATTTTGTACACCATTTATACTTTCAGGGTAAATGCAGTTTTTCTGATATGTAGTTTGTAGATTGTAAATTGTATTGCTGTCCATTTTATAAAAAAATACTGTTGATATTTGGCGTTTAACTATTTGCCCATAGCTGGGCGCCTAACAGGTGCTACCACACTGTCACATATTTTAGACGATTTAATTTAATATTACCTTTATTCATTATGTAAGTTCATCATTGATTCCATGGTAATTATTTCTATATTCAAAACTTACTGTGGATTCTGAAAATAAATTTTATTCTTCATATAATATACACCGAGACATCTATTCCATTTTTCTCCTTTGCTTTTGAATTTTTATAATTGTTACTATTATATTGGAGTCTTGCATCTTTCTAAGTCTAACATTCGGCTCTGTATCAAATATTGCTGTAACACCAGGTGCATCCGTATTATACCAAGACAGTCTTGAGAAAATCCAAATAAGAATACAAATGATTACCAATCCAGACCTGGCATCTCAGATTTCTTCACTTTCCCACCGCCTAGCGCTGCTTCCCTTTGTCACTTCGTTAAATAATTTAATGGTAATTGTTTTCATGAGCTTTTCACGTTGGCATTTTGATTGCACGAATTTAAGAGTAGTATTAGATTGGCAGTTAGGTATCATAATTTCACTGTTGAAATTGCTAGTTGTGGACATAAGTTAGATGCTAATATATTTTCCCGCACTTCACACCTTTAGAATTCTATTCCGATTTCCTAATAATTTGAATCATTTTATTGTCCTCTCTGTTTCTTCCACTGTCCGTAACGCCATGCTTCCTAGTTGACTTCATTTCATTGCCTGGGCTGAAAGGTTCTGGAAGACATCATGTCTGGCAACAGGACTCTGCCTTATGCCACACAAACCTGAGAACACTATCATGGCTGTCAGACAATATCTCGGACTATATCACCCCTTATGTCTGACCGCCCAAATCTCCAGACTAAAAACCCATTGATTATTATGAGTCGGGCTCATTTGAGCAAGAAATCAAAATTTTTTGTAACACCAAAGATAAAAAGAATTATGCTAGCATTCACCAAATTAAACAAGGAGTCTAACCAGAAGAATTGTAGGAGATTCCGAAGTTGTCTGGAAGCAATCCGTTTGTGATATTTTATTAAATTTACTCTTTAGCATTTCAAGTTATTTGTGCAATTTTGTTAAAATTATCTCTTAAAATGAAATTTATGCGTTATATTTATTTTGACATAAAAGACATTTAAGACCAGGTGGTTCAATCACAAGTCTACATTCAAAATAGAAAACTTCAAAAATTACAAAATTGGCTATCCACGTGTGGAAATTGAAATCAAAATATGGAAAAACCCAGACATAATTGGAGTATAGTGAAAATAGCCAAGCCTTACAACGGTGGCAAAATATGTAGACTGTGCCAAGAAGAAAAATTAGAGATTATTATATTCCCAAACAAAAATGAACTATTGAATGAAAGAACAGAAATTATGACTAAGTGTAACCATACTAAAAATTACCTATTAGGTTCATTCAACCATGGATGAAAACGTTATAATTTCTTGTAATTTTAAAAATTGGGAGTTGAAAAAATTCCCCGTCACGTAAGCGTTAAAAAAAAAAAACTACCGTTACGTCTTAAAAACAAAAACGGTAAACGGTAAAATGAGTTATTGCTAATCGCCTGAAGACACCATATGATAGCAACCGAAGTCGCATAATAACTCGCTTACAAATGTAATATATATACATATATATATATATATATATATATATATATATATATATATATATATATATATATATCTCATCTCACCCCAAGCAAGGCATTCTACTGCCACTGTTGTGCAGGGGGTTACATAGCGGAAAGTGATGAGAAAGAGGGGTTAGTTATAGGTAGAGGGTAAAAGACGGATGGGGATACCGAAGATGTGGTGGAGTAGATGCAAAAAGAACTTGTGAGAATGGATGCGAGTTAATGTGATAGGAGATGTCTATTGACCTTACATTTAAATTCCTGGAGATTGTAGCTGTCGAGGAAGCAAGTATATGGAAGGGAATTCCGCAGTTGGGAAGTGCGTAAAAATAAGTTGTTAGAGTAGAAATTGTGGTTACACTTTATCAGTTTCGCTGTAACAGAGTGGGACCTAGTTGCTAATCTAGTAAATTCGTACCAAGGCGTAACCAGGGATCTAAGTTCATCGGAGCAGAAGCCATGAAAGTATTTATAGAATAGGCACAGGGAAGCCATGTCACGACGGTGAGAGAGCGACTGCAGCCGAGCTGGTAAGTCGGTATCGATCACATTGCAGATTCTCCGTTGGATTTTGTCAAGAACCCCGAGGTGAATAACAGTGGCACCCGACCAGATGTGGCAGCAGTATTCAATACACGGGCGGATGGTAAATTTATATATGTGCAGGATGGACTCAGACGGGAAAAACTTATGGTCGAAATTACATGCTAATTTAGCATACCTTTTTTACGTTTCTAATGTCATTCTCCACTTATGCTCTATTTCTACATATTGTCCTTTCTATTCTTATACATGTTGTCATCATTTACGACACTATTCAGTTGAATTTCACCCACCTGCTTGATTCTGATATCTCCATTGTGTAAAACACTACATGGGATATCCTTTTTGCTAATAATTTCATTCATTCTTCTTACAATGGAAACCTAATTCTTAAAATCAGTTTTCTATATAATTTAATCAACAAAATTAAAAATATTAATATAACATTTTGTCGGAAAATGGGTATATGTAACAGGAAAACATTTCTTGTTTGCTGCAAAAGTTAAAAAAAAAATAGAAAGGCACAAACAACATTGTCTTGGTTTTTTAGAATGATTCACCGGACATTTGCAAAGAGACTGGAAGTCCTTGAGAGCTGAGGTAGGAACGCGATGTAGAAAGACTTGGTGACACTTGGTCTATAGCGATGGTTACCAGCATTCTCTGATTTTGAGCTACAAGTAATCAACATATAGATACATGTCTACATTTTTATATATAACGCATTTCTATAAATCGGAATAGTCCGTTATATAGAGGTGGACTAACTGCCCATTTCTGAGTAACAGACTCTTCCCTTGAGTTAAGAGAAACAGCATTTTTCGTGTTTTAAACTTGACAAATAAAATATATTTTTTCATTTTAAATGATTCAATGATAAACTTAAATTTATAAGGATAAAATTTTATAACAGAATAGTCATTATAAAATTTCATGAAATTAAATATTGCCGTAATTTTTGACGACAGAGTCAAATTAATGAGAAATTGAATGATGTTTTATTTATCAAGAATTGTTGAGTTATCAACATAAAAAATATATATAAAAAATATTTATCTCGAAAAATGCTATTATCACATGATGAAAAATAATGATAATAATAAAAGTCAGTGTAAATTTCTGAATGACTACTTTATTTTCACATTACAACTATCTTGCAGGATTTTTGTGTTTTTTTTTGTTTTTTGTACAATCGACAATAATTATGTTCGATGAGGTTGAGTGAGGGGCGGTAGTGAAATGTATTTTCTCTTTCATTCATTCTTTCTTCATTGTAATGACAACTAAAATTAACAACAGCCTTCGCACTTGGTGCTTCGACACTGTCTTGCCGACAAGCCACCATGTTGTCAGCAGTTAACAAGGTCCATTACGGAATAAAGCAATTATACCGTAACCCTTCAAGATCAGGTCAAAACCAAGAAATATATATATATATATATATATATATATATATATATATATATATATATTTTACATACAAATTTATGTAATCTCATGAATTTTTCATTTTTTGTCGTGTTCTAGAAATATTATATTCTTAGGTCTGTTGTCTTCTGTAGAGTTTTGTTTTTCTGGGTAGTAACAGATACAAAAATTTATCAATAACAAACATGTGTTCTTTTTTACTGATTTTTTTTTATACATTCCATGGATTGTTTTCAATTTATCGTTTTTATATTCTCGTTTTATATATTATTGTCTGTTTTTTTTTTTTTTTCAGAAAATGTTTATTATCTGTTATTTTCTTTTTCAGAAGAAAATAAAGATACAAAGACGTGGGATACTGTTGAAAAACATTTCAGAAAATATTATGAATAATAACAATAAAATTTCCATACCAAAGTTGACAATTATCTAAAAAGAATATAAATTTGCCGTATTAAACTCGTGTAAAAGTTGAAGGCAAATATTTTGAATTTGCCAATTTATAATTGAAAAACATAATTGAA
>JBBBDQ010000337.1:2300000-2340000 GCA_037127315.1 Ascarosepion bandense
CTTTAGGATCAAAGATATTTTACCGCTTGGGCCGAAATTTACATATATGTTATTGATCCTGATTTGCTGATATAGGATTTGAAAGGACTGGCAAAATTTTAGTGCTTTTTTTGCAGTAGGATTGTCAGAGTATTTTTGTTGTCTCGAGCATTCCAACACCATTTGACAGAAAACCATTTTAAATTAAAATTTTCGACTGCTGACAGCATAAATCTTCATTTTTATACATACTTCTTTTGAAAGTGAAACAAAGAAAACAACAAAATATTCACTGCCCATTACACACAATTACGGCAAGTTCTACTGCAAGATTCTACCGGAAATCAAACGATTGATTCAGTGCCAGAAGCAATTCATAAAAAAAGTCATTCCCTGTCCATTGTAATTCCATATAAGATAAAGGCACACACACACACACACACACACACACACACACACACACACACACACACACACTCTCTCTCTCTCTCTCTCTCTCTCTCTCTCTCTCTCTCTCTCACGCACGCACACACACACACACTCACAAAAACACACACTCATATATATTAGCGGTACAAACGGATTGATATATATTCGACAGTTTTGTAATTTTTACGTTTTATAAAGTGCTCAATAATGATGTAAAGTATTTATGTAGATACAGTTATTATTTTAATAAAAATAACATATGGGACTGCAATTCAAACGCTTTTAGGTTTCACTTCCTGTTGATGGTTGCTTACCACAGAAATCTGAAAGCATTTGAGTTGTGGTCCCACATGTTATTATTATAACACTAATAATAAATCTCTTTCTCTCTTTCTCTTTCCTCTTTCTCAATCTCTCTCTCTCTCTCTCTCTCTCTCTCTCTCTATTTATCTATCTATCTTTATATATACACTCCCGGCCATAATTATTAGGCTACCTCCGTTTTTTTAAAAAATGATGCATTTCATACTATTTTTAGTATTTTTGCCAAGTGGATAATTCTAAATGAAAACAGAATGGATCATTTGTTATTATTACGTTACAAAATTTTCCAAGGCATCCAGGAAGCTTTTGCTTCGGTGAACCAATAAGTAGAGACTAGCATTGGAAAGAGAGCACAAAAACTGGACACCAGAACAGTTCATTTGATGCACATGTTATTGTGCAGTATTAACAAAAGCACCATTCTATTTCTATTTTCATTTAGAATTATCCACTTTGCAATAAATACTAAAAATAATATGCAATAGATGATTTCTTTTATAAAACTTGGGTTGCCTAATAATTATGTCCACTAGTATATATATATATATATATATATATATATATATGTCTGTATGCGTATATGTGCGTGTGTATGAATGTGTATCCGTGTGTGAGAGTGTGTATGCACAAACACAATTAATAAGTTTTACCCTTTTTCGGATTGATTAGATGATTTTACCCTTTTATCGGATTTTCTTTATTTTAAAAAATTTTCTGTATTATTTTTACAAATATTTTCTCAGTTACACACACACACACACACACACACACACACACACACACACACACACCTACTCACATACATACACAAATGCATATACGCACATGTGCACACACATGTATATAAGTATGAATGTAAAAGATATGGGAAGAGTGAAATAATACATTTTCTTGATGCAATGAATATTTTTTAATATATTCATTAAATTCAAATCGTAAATCTAATCATAAATATATTTACATATATCGATTAAATATCACTTATTGGTAACAAAGAATAGTACATTAACAAGCTTCAATATATCAATATTTACTCATAATAAATGGATTGTCAATACCGAACTGTATATACAAACTCTACCAAAACACACACACACACACACACACACACACACACACACACATATATATATATATATATATATATATATATATATATTTCTGCATCTATGCGTGTGTACACACGCGCATGGGTTTACTATTGCATGCTTTTATAAGTGTATCATAATATGTACAAATGTACGTGTGTATAATAAGATTATTTCTGTCTGTAAACCTAAAATATTTTCGAGTTTTTGGTCTGCACAAACAAAAGTTGAGATGTATTAATATTATGTGCGTATCAAGAATTTCAAGAAGATCTGAAGTATTTTAAATTTAGTAAAGTGTTTTTTTTAATGACTTCATTATTTTTATTGTCAAGGTGTGATATTCTATTCCATTTGACATTAATAACATTTCTCCGATTATCACTTTTGGCAAATTTGGAAAGGAATTTTACAGTTTTTTGTCACATAAAAATTGACAAAACCTTTCTACTAAGCACAAAACAGGCGACTTGTAAACATATATGAAAAAACATTGCCTGAAGACAAGGCCTTTACTTTACGCTACCGACCCTCAATTTATGATTATTATACAAACGTGAGTTAGTAAACTTACTTTAGTGTAATAGCCAAAGATTAGTGAGTTAGTAAATGTGCGTTGTGGTGTAATAAATATCGGCTCGGAACAAGAAATCGGAGAGTCGAGTTCAAATTCTACCTGAATTCGCTGCATTCACTAACGCACAAATAGAGTGGGAAAGTAATTATTTCATCTTTTCTCTCAGCAGATTGTATTCTCTTGCAATCAATGGCTAGTCTAGTCAGTCTCGAAAGAGACAGGATTGCTCAAGCGTGTATCACGTACAGCACCCAAACGACTGAAGTTAGTTAAAGGCTCGGACGGTACAAGACATTTATTATTAATCTATTTGGATGTAATAAAGTTAAATCTGGCGAGCTTTTTCATATAGATAGGTCAAAGGTTCTTGGAAAATTGATTTACTTGTAATTTTAAGTTTAATTAATGCAAAACAGAATTGAATGTATATTCGGTGATGAAACTAAAATAAGAAATTATTGTGTCATTATTTTATATTACTGTTTACTCTTTACAAAATTTATTCTTTGATTTTTTTCCTGGAACCTTTTAATACAGCTTTCATATAGCCGACAATAAACCACGAGTTATTTAAAAGTAAAAATATTATCTCCATTATTTTAATTGAATTTTTATGCGATTTTTCAAACATTCTGCGAACAAAATTCAGATTAAAAACAAAGATTGAATTACGCATGGAAAGAACGATTAAAAAAAAAAAAAAAAGAAAATTCCCTGGCAGGCCATATAAATTTGCCAGCAATTCTAAGTTTTATTTCATCATCATGATCAACATCATCATAATCATTACTGAAATATACTGATAGCTTAAACTAATTTGGCAAATACCAACCTGCTAGATATATTGTAGCGGATCAGAAATTAATTAAAATCAACCTTCTTCTTCATTTTTACAAAAAACTCGCAATGACGTGTGAAATCCTGGGTTTTCACAAATAGAAAAGAAAAATGACCGTGTGCTTAAAAAAAAGTCGAAGTCAGATTTCGCCATGTGTTAAATGATTTTTGACCAATGGGAGCGACTTGGAAGGACTTGGCGATCTATGGTGAAATTCAAAAGGACTATATAAATGAACTCGGCGTCAGTCAAGAGTCAAAGATGAGAGCAGCGAGAGACATCGCTAAAATGTAACGAGAGAAGCTTCAGGTCATCTTGGACATTGCTCTCTTTCTCTTTCTCTTTCTCCTTATCTCTTTCAACAATTACTACGACGGACAATTGTACGAACTCTTGATACCTTAACTTTCTCAATGCACATTAACTCCTACAACTCATGTTATTCTTTTATTTTAATAAATTACTATTTTTAAGATGCAAAATGTACATTTTATTCTTCTTACACTATTCGATGTGCGTTGTGGTACAGTGGATATCGGCTCGGAACGAGAAGCCGGGGAGCCGAGTTCGAATTCCAGTTGAATCCATTGTATTCACTTACGCGCAAATACCCTTGGGAAAGGTATTAATCCGTCTATTCCTTCCAGTTATGGGTTAAATAGCAGGACAGTCTACCGCAGAAAGCAATGGCAACCTACTGCGGGATAATCTTCTGCCCAGTCAGTGATGTCTCTTTCGAGACATGATCGCCCAAGCGTGTATCACGTATGGCACTTAACTGACTGACACTATTCCACATAATTCCACATATTCCAACTTGCCGACAACCAAACTTCGGATAATAATTCTGATGATAATCCAGCATTAAACTTGTAAGCTGTAGGGAGTTTGGTTAAGTCTGACACAAAGCAGAAACAAGGAAACATTAATCAGCTCCCTACGCTACAATATCAACTTCACATATTCAACCCCGTAATGATCTTTAGCATGTTTCCAAGACAAAAGCAGCTTTCTTACCAGCAATCGAAGACGGTAATTAAATCTTTAAACTCTATGTTTTAAAATTAATTTCTTTTTACGGAGTTTTAATTATTAATGTGTATTATTATTTTAGACTCATATGTCGAATGTAAATACAAACATGGCGGTATAATGTATTTTTAGCATCTTTTACTGATGCGAATGCGTACGAAACTTTTATAAATCAACTCAATCATCGCAACATTGAAAATGGAATCTCAAGACGGATGTTAAGATATAGGGAATCCTTCAGGAGCACGCGTTACAGGAAAACCATTACCAACATGACAAGAAATAGTTTAGAATATGTATTAAGGATTTTATTCTCGATTTATTGCAGATATTTATAAATTCTTTCTAAGATGATTTTATTTATGAAATACCTTATATATGATAGTTATAGACTTTCAGGAGGCCATGTTAAATTATTTAATTAATTTTAGCTTCTCAGAATAACCGATAAAAAATTTTTACTATGAACTAATGAAATCCCTCTAACTTAATTTACATAGAAACTTGAATACATTATTCTTTCACTCACTCTCTCTCTCTCTCTCTCTCTCCCTGCTATATTTATATCTGACTTTCTTTCACAGATTGATGTATGGTATGTTAATTGCTGTAATGATAAGAGTTAATCTCCTGCCAATTGAGAATATGTGGAAAACAGCTCACTAGTTTATTTTTAATCAAGCAGATCCCGGGTTCTTCATTTTAGAATTGTGAAAGGTAGGGGTGGTAATTTTTATCCGCAAAATTTAAAAGACTATAGAGACCAAAATAACGGATATAAAATTTTTAAAAACTTAGCTAGATTATCATTTTGCCATGTATCCTTTACATTAAACTTTAACTGGGTTTGGAGCTATAGACATCCGCATGTGAATTTGAAAAGTAAATGAACTAAACGTTTCAATGTAGTAGCTTTATTATCAAAATATTCATGCATAATTTGATTTGAAATATCGGTGTCCTTAAGTATAAAAAATTGCTTGTATTTAAAGGTTAAATTAAAGCTATATCTAATTTTCTACTATTTCAAAAATCTTAACTTCAGCAAAAAATATGCTGACATCAGCAGTTATGAAACAAAAGCATTATTTACTATATGCACGATTACCTTTAGAACAATTTAATTATTTCACGAGACGCTAGTTTTACTTATATATCTCAAATTTCAAATCAACAGTTCAACCTGAAAAGGAGGAATATCTATTGAAAGTTCTGTGCGGGCAAAAACATTTATATATATTTGAATAGTAAAGTTTTTCTATGCAATCAGTTATAGCAAGTTTATTTTTCATACAAATAAGTCGATGGCAGTAGTTAGAGTTTGAAATGTATTTGATTGGAATCGCTTAGAAAACATTTCACAGTAACAACAGACTGAGACAATTATCAACAAATACAGTTTGATTTTATATAAAACTATGATAGTAAATAAACACATTTTTAAGAAATGTTTGATTCTTTTACAATTAACAATTCATTCGTAAAATCATCGAAGTCATCTGGAAGCACATAAAAAACGTCGGAAATAGAAAAAACAGACCATATATCATTAAATCATCAAAGATACTAAAAACATTGCCAGTAAATATATCAAATCAAATGCCTACAACGTGGTTGGCTCAAGTTTCTTATGGGACGGAAATATTCATAACCTATATCGAAAATCTTGGATAATTTGAAATATATCACATTTAGTATACAGAGATATATAGCATTCTTATAGCAAACTGTAGCATACTTAATATTCGGCAATGTTTAAGCATTTCGGATTTTATATGAAACAATTTTATTTAAACACAACTTAAAATAAAAAGAAAACTTACAATTAAATTAGAGAAAAATTTGAAAGCTACGAAGTATCATTACTTTACATCGTATGTTTCCGTTTCTCTTGAAATTATGACAAGTATTATTGCTTTCAACGTTCAAATACTGTTTTGCTTGAAAGTCATTAGTTACTATTTATATGGAATATTTGCTTTCATTCTATTAAGAATTTAGCGAGGAGTTCCTCCTTTACATCTTTGGCCATGATTGAAATTTTAATAAATCGTTCTTTTTAATGTCTTGCTATTTTTGCGCGTGATTTCTCTGCATGTGAAAATATAAAGAATTGGCAAAAGACTTGACAGTAAAATTTTCTTGTACTCATAACGCAATCGTAACATTATTAGGAACATCATTCTTCTTATTTTTATTATTATTATTAATAATACTACTTCTACTAATACTACTATATTGTCGTAGTCCCATATTGCAATAGTAAATGAAAATTTTGTTCTTGAGGCATGATATCAACACGACTCCAAAAATCTTCTAGGAGATTCCTCACAGAGGAGGAATGCAAACTTGGTCTCAAATGCAATTCACCCTAAGCATATTTTCAGTTTTTAGGATACTGCTTACTTCAGTAATTATTTCAATATACATATTTCATAGTTTCACGTGTTTCGTCGCCAGAACCCGGTAGTGTTCAATCTTTCTAGATTCTTTGGGATCGATTCTCGTATTATATGGAACAGCAAAGTCAGTCATTTGCCTCTTGATATTTCCCTGTGCGTTGTAGTGTAAGTGATATCGGTTCGGAATGAGAAATCGGGTTCGAGTCGAATTCGTTTCATTCACTTACGCGCAAATAAGGTAAGGTTTTAATCTATCTCTTCTTCCTCCATCTATAGAGGACAGATCGGGTTCTATAGCCTTGGTTGGTAACCAGTCTACCGCATATAGTAATTTCAACCTAATCCGGTAAAATCGTATGCCCAATCAGTCATGTCTCGAAAGTGTCATAATCGCCCAATCGTGTATCCCATATGGCAATTAACTAACTGACTAATAAGATCAAGCCATCATGTTTCAATAACATTTATTTGAACCTAGAAATGTCATATTAACTTGTGAGTCTCATTTTCTACCACTGTTTCTGGATGTTGTTATTAACACTTCACATAAACACGAAAGCTAAACTTAGGACCTAATTCCTAATGGATTCTCTTACCAATCTAATCAGATCATCGCATATATTCCTAGTTGCTGTTGATATTATTATAATTATTCAAATAGAAAAAACAAGCATTACTGAAATTTATATTAATAGTATCATTGTCGTCTTTTTCTTTTTACTGGTTTCTGTTATTACTGTATTAGTATTGTCATTTTAAGAGAAAACCTTTTGTGGATGGAATTGATATAAATTCTTTAAATATCTACTAAAATTATCATCAATTTTATTCGTAAAATATATAAAGGATGTGCGTTGTGTTGCAGTGGATATCGGCCCGAACGAGAAATCGAGGAGCCGAGTTCGAATTCCAGCTGAATATATTGCATTCACTTACGCGCAAATATCCTTGGGAAAGGTATTAATCCGTCTCTTCCTTCCAGTTATGGGTTAAATAACAGAACAGATTGGGTTCTATAGCCTTGAGTGGCAACCAGTCTACCGCAGAAAGCAATGGCAACCTACTGCGGGATAATCTTCTGCCCAGTCAGTCATGTCTCTTTGGAGACATGATCGCCCAAGCGTGTTTCACGTATGGCACTTAACTGACTGATATAAAGATTATAACGTGCGTATTGATATTTATTATTAATATTGAAACTTTAATAATAATGTTATTTTTCTATCAACACAGGCTGAATAATACAAGCAAATGTCCTAGACATTATAATAAAAGTCAGAGAAGAAAAATGTTTTAAAAGTGATTGATATGAGCTTAGCAAGTGATAAAAATAAATCAACAGATTTTTTTTTTTAAATATCCAAATACGAAACCATGGATTTGGAAAGAAAAAATGTGAAACCACACCTGCTCCTATTTCAGCTAGAGCTTTGGGTTTAATAAAGAAAAAAACCCAAGAAAATATCAACAAAATCGCTGGTACCATAAGTCTACAACAGACCCAAAAATAGATCTAAAATGGTTTACCCATATCCAGTGCAGAACTTTGTTCCTTTAAGTATTTTTTTTATAATTTGATTTGTTTAATTAAGTAGAAACAACAAAACAATCACATACTTCGCTTGCCCTAGGTCATTGGTTATATGGTTATTGAAACAAATGCACATCAAAATATATTTTAAATAATATTTTGTTTAAAAAGATGCACCAACAATAATAGTTAATAATAATAATTAATAATTAATTATTAATGTTAACTCATTTCCAACACTTGTTTTTCGACCATAACTTTCCTAATCATGATCTGTTATCATTGCTATTAATATTATTGTTATTATTATTACTATCATCATCACCATTATGATTAATACTACAACTACTATTACTACTAATAATAATAATACTATTAGTCCAGCAATGATTAAGAAGATTGGTTTTAATATGTTTATTTAAATATCTGTAAAATTACGAATAAGAAAAAATATTTTAGAAGAAATCTAAGCCCTCACATTTAATCACTTCTTATGTGAAACTCATTGACTGCTAACGTTTTGATTTTAATAACAATAATAATGACAGTAGTTATAGTAGTAGTATTATATTTATCCCATGTTAAATAGCAAACATTAAATATCTCTTACGAATGTTATTGCTTTTATTGTTTTTGCTAATAAAAACAACTAAGAAAAAACAATACATCATACTTATTACAAGTTAACTTATTAATTAACACATTCATAACGTATTTATATCCAAACACCTAATTTGCAAAAGAACTTTATGATCCAATTGCAAATGGTTCATTACTCAAATTATTGGTAATTATTTTCGAAAATATCTCAATATTTTGAGTGAACTTATTTTTACGATTTTGAATAATTTCTCGGAAAAACATGTACACATTACTTTCTAAATATTATGTTAATTATTCACTATTTATTGAAGTGATCATAAAAATGGACGTATTTATTTGTTATGAAGTCAGGATGTTATGAAAATCACATTTCAGTTATATGACCGATGTGAATTAATTTCGAGTTATTTCCCTTTGTTTAGAAACCATTTGTCTCTCAATCACATTTTATATCAAATGAAACCGATCATTGAATGTTATATAAGTAAATATTTCATCGACAGTTGCTAGATAGAAAATGATAGATTGTCTTGAAGCACCTGCGTAGGTTTTATTTGTAAATACTAACGAATCTAATTCATTTACAATTGAACTCAGTTGAACAATGTGCGATTTATCTTTTGATGATGGCTAATTGTAGCAAATTCTCTTGATATGTTTAGCGAAAAAGCAGAAAAATTATATATAAAAGAATTTGTAAAATATTTCAAATAGATCGTTTATGATAGAAAAGAAACAAACAAAAAGAACGAGATAAGAAAACATCATAAACTTACTCAGATGATCATAAAATGTAGCAAAATTTTTCAAATTGATTGATGGCCGGAATAGTTCCATGACAGCGTTTAGTTTTCTGACCCAGGAAAGCCAGCATTTTAAATTTGGGGTTTTCGACAGAAAAGCAGAGATGGAGACAGGTAAGATTTTTTATGTACTTTGGAGATTATCCTAATACAACTTACTTTTCTCGTGTTTCAACTTGTAAAACTCAGATAAATTTTGATTGCTATCATATTGATAAGTAACAAATTTTTCAAGGTTTAAAACATTGAAAGCTTCATTGTTAAATATGGTATCGTGCTAATATCGGTCTATAAAATATAATACGAGAAATTAAAATTATTAAAAAACTGATTCATTTGCACTGTTTCCATCATCTTAGCTGTTGCCGGCTACTCCAGATATCTGCCATTTTGTTATTGTTCTATAAAAATGGGATTGTGAATATTTACTTTAGTAAAGCGTTGCAATTTAACAGGTGGTCGAGAATTTAGATGCGTTTCTCATGTCAAATTGCGAATTCAAAGAATGAAGAAAGCAGATTTGCAAGAATGAATTAACAATAAAGACAAAATCACAAGATAATTAACCAACATGATAACAAACAGTGGCATTTAATCTGCAATGTGAACAGTTAATTCCTTTGATTAAATAAATAGTTCAGTTACCAATTATATAAATATAATGGTATGTGCCAGTCAACTGAAGAAGGCCAGAGGTAACAACAGCCAAATGTTTTGAATGTATCAAACAAAACGAGGAAAACAGTTCAAATAAATCAGTGTATAATAATTCTTAAAAACAATCAGCGTTACTGCAAAATGAAAGACAATGATAAAAAATTTAATTATCATCACAATATGTCGAATTTGAAATAAACACGTTACATTGGGCTACAAATTCTAGTAGTTCCTTAATTTCATATTTATTTCAATTTTCTTGCAAAACCATCTCTCAAAATCAAAATGTATTTGAATCTTGATCCGCTTTTTCAATTTCATGAAAAATCATCAAATTCAGATTGTCATTGCTTGATGAAATCACATATTCGTAATCATCATATACTCGTATACGTGTCTCTATGTGCGCACGCTGTTCATATATATATATATATATATATATATATATATATGTGTGTGTGTGTGTGTGTGTGTGTGTGTGTGTGTGTGTGTGTGCAAATAACAAATTATCGTTATAATGTTGAAGACGAACCCTACCAATCTTGCTAATGATAAAAGCATGTACAGAACAAACAAGGCCAAAATGAAATAATAATAATAATAATAATAATAATAATGACACAGTTGCCAGCCGACACAAAGAAATAATAATGTTCTGTGCTTTTCCAGATTAAAAATCTGATCATTAAATGGAAAACATTTTGAGGGACATCGATCCAACTCGTTTCTGCAAATTTTACACGCTATGGCTATCGTCAGACGAGTCTGAAACGATTTTGTTTAAAACAATGGAGTGCTGTTTTGTTTACATATCTATGTATATACGTATATGTATGTAGTTACACACGCGTTCGCCATGTGTGTGTGTGTGTGTGTGTGCGCGCGCACACGCGCATCACACCTTCCTCTGTTTATGGTAAGTGTTTTCGTTAATTTATTAACCCTGCAGAATTATTTTCTAGATAGTGGGAGCTTGTTCTCATTATCGTTTCGGTTATAACAATCTTTTAAATATGTATAATTATATCAGCATTATATTCATTATATTTTTTAGACAACGAAGTCCAGCTTCAAGTCGTAGAATGGGCGAAGGTTGAAAACTGGCGCCTAATAAACATCTGATTCGAGTAGATGAAGATCCACTGCCGAAAAAGGCAATCCATACTGGTAAAGGAAAACCCTTATTTCAAACCAAACGTGACTTCCGGTCTTGTTTATATCACGGAAATGATCATCGAAGTGAATTCAAACAGAAAACCTGGATTGGAGCTCTGAAGGCACTTGGCTGTATACACTGACAACTTCTTGGCAAGTCCTGCAGGGAAGCCGGTCACAAAATGTAATGCATTGTATTCATCTGGATCTTGTCGGTACAGCGGCACCAGGATCATGCAGTCTCAGCAGCGAGTAATCTTCATATACCATCGCCAAGTGCTGTGCTCTGAAGAGGACACTCTAGTTTAGCCACCAAGTAATTTTGACCAATCAGGACGCTACCTTTATCTCGAGTGATAAACGGAGGCTTATTTGTTACATTATTGAGGTGCGGCAAAATAATATAAATTTGAAAAACATTCTTCTATATCTCTGTATATATAGTATATATATAACTATTTGAATACCAAATTTTAATATTTATAAATGTGCACCATATAGATACGATGATAGGTAATTTATTTATCTATAAATACTGGTGGTGTAGTAAAAAGTATAATTGAACGACATAATTTATAAATATATTAATTAATCTCTTACTTCCATATTATTTTTATTTTACAGTGACTCGAACGTTGGTGTACAAGTGGCATTGTACTTATTTTAAATTGAAATATTGCCGTTTTATATTTTATTGAACTGTTAAACAATTGCACTCGCGCAGACATGCACATATTGTAAAGAGTCTGATGACCAAACCACGGGTTGTTCTAAGCTTTGAAAATCATCGAAGATTGTGTTCGGACAGAGTCGCAATTCATCGTGAGAGAGGGTTTGTGTTTACTATGTACCCTCTCCGAGAAATATTTTTTGTTCAGTGTGGGTGCAGTATACACCATAGATTGGATCTGTGGGTGTTAAGGAAAAATGTTACATTAAATGCGACAGAAAATATATATATATAAACTTATCACTATACTTGTTTCGAAAAACCCTCCGAGTATATACGCGGAAGGAAAAATTAGATGTAAAAATAAGAAAGAGCTAAGAACGTGAACATCAGTCAAAGTACGTAGCCCAAAGAAAAAAAACCGAGACGAGTAATCTATAGCAAAAAAGCACTCAATACGTAAGCAGAGCAGACAAAATAGATAACCTAAAGAGCCAACAAACGTACCTAGGTTTCACCTAACCGGATCTTCAGGGAAAGTTTATATATATATATATATATATATATATATATATATATGTGTGTGTGTGTGTGTGTGTGTGTGTGTGTGTATGTGTGTGTGTGTGTGTGGGTGGGTGTGTGTTTGTGTAGCAAATAAACATTCGTTTATCTCTCAAGTTAATGGTAGCGTTCTATTTGGTCAAAAATGGTGGCTAAACAAGAGTGTCTTCTTCAGGGCACAACACTTGGCAATGGTATATGAAGATTGTGCGCTGCTGAGACTACATGATCCTGGTGCCGCTGTACCGACAAGATCCAGATGAATACAATGCATTACATTTTGTGACCGGCTTCGCTGCATGACTTGCCAAGAAGTTGTCAGTGTAGACAACCAAGTGCCTTCAGAGCTCCAATCCAGGTTTTCTGTTTGAATTCACTTCGATGATCATTTCCGTGATATAAACAAGACCGGAAGTCACGTTTGGTTTGAAATAAGGGTTTTCCTTTACCAGTATGGATTGCCTTTCTCGGCTATGGATCTTCATCTACTCGAATCAGATGGTTATTAGGCGCCATTTTTCCACCTTCGCTCATTCTCCAACATGGAGCTAGTCTTCGTTGTCTAAAAACATAATGAATATAATGTTTATAAAAATATATATGTTGTTTATACCATATACATCGTCATCTTTCTTTATGCAATGTGAATTAATCGAGCGCTTTCAGTTAACTTCTGTTCATGCTCAAGACCATGTTGAAGTATTCTTGAAACGCTTGGTCACATGCATTTCGACAATATTTACATTCACTAAACACAGAAAATAAAAAAATCTTTTACATCAACAAATTTAACTAAAAACGTAAAATTGTGGTTTCCTATCATATTTGTATCAAAGAAAGCCAGGTGATTAAATTTCACACACACACACACACACACACACACACACACACACACACACACACACATACACACACACAAACAAACAAAACACACTCACACGCAAATGAAGAAGCTGATTGCAAATTCGTGTTTTAAGAAAAGTAACTTTGACAAGAATGTATTTACTGTTTTTGAATGATTAACCTTAAATTAAATTAAAGAACAAACAACATATAAGCAACAGAGACCATGGCTTTCAATCTCATATTCATTTGGTGAGTGAACATTCATGATGCATCCAAAATTTAATGACTTAGATACCAGCGCTTTGATGTATTCTTTTCGGCAAGACAACATAGCATGAGGTCAGTGACATCCGATATAAATGGGGCTGACACAAGTTAAGTTTTGTAATGAAGAGTATTTAGTATTTTATTTGAAATAGACTTAGCGCGATAGGAATCCACGAGAAAGAAAACTGCGATTAAAAACCGAAAACTCCCACTTCAGAATTAAAAAAAAAATGTTGCGTAAAAAAGATCGGTTCTAATGTGACTAGAAGGTTGATTTGCCTGTTGAAAATATGAACAGATATATTTTTAGAAAAGTTCTTAATTCGCATAAACAAGAACTCTTGCTTAGATTGTCAATATTTTTGTCGATAATTTGAAGCTTGAAGCTTGACTTGATGCATGATATCTAAAGCAAATCATGCGAGCTTTTACAAAAACTTGCCTAAGTCTTTGTTAATGAAATTGCAAGGATCTTAATGATATAAACTTCTTTTACGTAGCGTATCCTTTCAGAACGTACGCGATCATAGCCCTCCGCTTCTTCCTGTTCTTGTTACGATTCATAGATTTTGTTATTTCTCCCAGACCCTGCTTTGCCATCCATTTTTCAAGGTCATCATGTATGTGACGCGCTGTTTTCCCCTGTCACTTTTTCCCTCTATCTGCCCTGTGAGTATCAGATTCTATAAGCCTTCCTTCCTCACTACATGTTCCAGAAATTTCGACTGTCTTTTTCTGGTGTTTATTGAAAGTTTCCTTTTTGTTTCAATTCTCTCCAAAATTTCGGCGTTGCTCTCATTTCTACGTTGCTTCGAGTCTCTCCTTCATCTCCGAAGAGATTGGTCAGCATTTACTGTCATATAGTAGTACAGCTATCACGTAACATTTCAGTAGTTTCCAAAGAAATTTGCCTGTCACTTAAAACTCCACTTAGCATTTGGAATACGTCTTTGGCCATCCTTATGTCTTTGGATTTCAGTGTTGCACTCTTCGTATTTAAGTTTCTAGTCATATAATAATTAATCGCAAAAAAACAACAGAGACTTACAATAAAAATGATATTGTAATTTTAAATATATGATTCATTTTGAAAGTCCTTAGAAACATGATTAAATTTTGTTATATATTTCTACTGGTGCATGACCAATCGTTAGTGAACTTTATTTTATTCAGTTGGTTTTAGATCACGTGATCTCTTTAATTTGCCACAGTTTATGTATGTATTTTCATTCCATCATGTGGCTATCGAATGTGGCACACGGTCTGTTTAAAGTAGGTTTAACAGCAATACCGTGGAAAAATTACTCAATCCCCCTAAGTACTTCTTCAGGTGCTGGGCAATATATCCAAACCCTCTTGAAGAAAAGGTAGAGCCTGGGGTGATATGGCCCCTGGGGCATATATCACAAGTTTAGTAAAGTATACTATATTCTTTATTAGAAATAAAATGAATACTTTTGGCAACATTTCTACGACTCAAACAATAGCATATGTAAGTAAGTTATGCTATGCGGCGTTTATTAAGGTTTTTGCCTAAAAGAAATTGCTGGTTATTTCTGCCTATTTTGACCAAATATAATCATTAATATTTTCATTGTTTGAATATAAATAAAACAGACGAGAGAAAAGAACGAATTATCCAGAACTGCTACTTTTCCTCTATTCGATATTATCGCAGGTTAAATGATCACATGCCTATTTAGGCATCGATCATTTATGAGATCAGGTCGGAAAGTCAAGTGAGACTTTCCCTTGACTTTCTGATTTACTAGTTTTCTACAACGAAATGATTTTGAATGCAGATATATGATCGATTAGTTTTGCCTTCTTCTACGACCCTTTCCTGAATCGAAACTTTTGCTATGGTTTCGCTCCGAAATTAAAAGGGAATCCATTCATAGTTTGCTTGAATCTGATGACTTTTGGCATACCCAATGCATACCTCGATTTAACAAGGATTTTTTTTTTTAGTTTAATCTACACAAAATCATTTCGACAGGCTCTTAGTTGATTCGGTTGATAAAGAAAGGAATAATATAGCGAAGTAAATTAAATTAGAGCTAAATTTGAGTTAAACTTAAAGTTTCTCTTATTCATTTTCTATCAGATACACAAAATTCACGACAATGATGACAATGAGTTTGTTAGTGTTATACTACCTCGCATTAGCATGAATCAGGCTAGTCTCCCTGAAATCAAAACACTATTTAACTCTCCCAACAGACCTCAACTGAAATGACAATATAGAATCTATAACTAAATTTGCTGCTAAGAAAGTTGGTTCTCTGTGTAGGGCCAGGAAGTTTTGTTCCGCCTGATAGAAACCTGCACATATATAAATCTACCATCCGCCCGGGTGCTCCTGCTATCCACCCACGTGTTCTTGATAAAATCCAACGAAGAATCTGTATATAATGGATCCCGACTTGTCAGCTCAGATACAGTCACTTTCTCACCGGCGCAATGTGGCTTCCTTTTATCTCTTCTACAAAGACTTTCATGGCTACTGCTCCGATGAACGTAGCTCACTGGTTCCCTCTATATATAAATTTACTCGAGCAATAAGATTAGCAACTAGGTCCCACCCTTGTACTGTGAAACTAATAAATTTTAAACGCAAATTCTACTCCAACAGCTTCTTTTCTCGCTCTTCCCGCCTGTGTAATTTCCTTTCATTTACTTGCATTCTCGACAGCTACAATCTCCAAGAATTTAAATGTAAAGTCAATAGTCATTTCCTATCTCACTAACCTGCATCCTCTCTCACATGCTTCTTTCTCCGTCCACTCTACTCTCATCAGTATTCTCATCCTTCTCTTAGCCACTATAATCTGTCATTCTTTCTCATAACCTTCCTCCTATGTAACCCCCTGCAAATCAGTGGCAGTAAAATGCCTTGCTTGGGGCGATATGATTATAAAAAAATATTGTAGCATACTAATGACGAATGTTTTTAGAAATCTAGCGATGAGATACATCCCAGGAAGATGCGTGTACATATTTTTTTTCAAACATAATAGTGCGAAGTGAAATTAAAAACTTACAGGCAGAATCTGAAAATAGTTCGCTCAGTTTGTTTTTGAAAGCAGTTACATCATGTCCAATAACACAATACTTCAATTAGCACGCGCACATACGAACACAGATTCACATATTGATTAACCAATTACTCCAGCACATACACACCGAGACATGTGTGCATAATATAATTAATTGTGGGACAGATACCTAGCGTTAATAATGTTTAGTAAATTAATATTGCATTATATTGATTAATATTAATTAAATATTGATTAATATTGTTTCGAATCGTAGTACACAGAAAAAGATTAAAATTTTCGCAGAATAATCTCAGACCAAAATATATTTCATTGATATAATGGTTGTATTTCCAGAGTACACCTGTTCAGTAGATATCCTTGTTGCTTTTTAGAGTTAAATTAATATTTATCGGCTTAGAAATCGAAAGTGTTATTCATGAAAATGTGCTTCCTTAAGTGAAAAACCCTTTAACATTCTTTTTTAATTTAATAAATCAATTTCAAGCAATTGCCTTCAAGCTAAAATAAGTCATTGTTCTGATGAGCGACATATTTTAATACCTCGACTTTATAAATTTAAGCGTAGTACTAAATTAGCGTTGATGTGCGTTGTGGTGCAGTAGATATCGACTCGGAAAGAGAAATCGGTGTGCCGATTTCGATGTCCAGTTGAATCCCATGTATTCACTTACGCACAAATACCCTTGGGAAAGGTATTAAAATTTAATTGGAGTAGATAGACTAAACTATCGCCCGGTTCACACTCCACCCTCGTCTATTGAACAGGTGAAGAGGCTCATCCCTTGTTCCCTGCTTAGGATGTGGTCTCCGATTTTCTCTTTCCAATCTTTTCACTCTTACGTAGCCCCCTGCACATTAGTGGCGTTATCGGGGTGATATGATTTTAAAAAATCGTCTCTTGCCTCTAGTTATGAGTTAAATTATAGGACAGATTGGGTTCTATATACTTGGCTGGTAACCAGTCTACCGCAGAAAGCAATGGCGAACTACTGCGGGATAATCTTCTGCCCAGTCAGTCATGTCTCTTTCGAGACATGATCGCCCAATGCGTGTATCACTAACTGACCAGATTAGCAGATATGTCTCGTTATTTTACAATTTAAATGGCTTCAAGTAAACGTAATTTCCATGCTAACAGCTTTCTCTCTCGCACTTCCTACTGGCACTTCCGACCTTTTGTTTTTGAGTCAAATTTGAACTTCAAAAATTTAAATTCAGTATCAGTCGTCATCTTTTGTTTTCTAAGTTTCTGTTCATTTATCGTTCCCTCTTCTTAATAAAGTGTTATTTCTCATATTCTTTCACCTTCTGTAACCCCTTGAATCCTAGTGACTTTTTCTTCTTTGTAGAGAAATGATTTTTTTTTACAAATTGAATTTTTAACAACCTATGATTAATTCAGTCAGTTAAGTGCAATACGTAATACACTCTTGGGCGATCATGTCTCGAAAAGGATATGACTGCCTGGACAGAAAATTAACCCGCAGTACGTTGTCATTGCTTTCTGCGTTAAACTGGTTGCCAGCCAATATTATAGAACGCATTCTGTCCTGCTATTAACCCATAAGAAGAAGAGTTAAATTATATTACATTATTATATTTAATAAAATAAGTGAGGGATCAGTTTATTGCTTAATAACAATGGAAAACTGAACCTCCACTTTATACCCTTTAGAAATTTTAATTATGTTTCCAACTATTATATTCAGTCAGCCAGTTAAGTGCCATACGTGATACACGCTTTGGGCGATCATGTCTCGAAAGAGACATGACTGCCTGGGCAGAAAATTATCCCGCAGTACGTTGTCATTGCTTTCTGAGGTAGACTGGTTTCCAGCCAAGGATATAGAACCTAATATGTCCTACTATTTAACCTATAATTGGAGGGAAGAGATGGATTAATACCTTTCCCATCGCAAGTGAATGCAATGAATTCAACTGGAATTCGAACACGGCTCCCCAATTTCTCATTCCAAGCCGATATCCACTGCACCACAATGCACATCCTGTGCTTAATTAACCTACTTAAACAGGGCAGATCTTTCGTGGGAACCTTTTAGAATCTATATCTACTAAATTTACTTTCGAAACATAAACGAAGTCTTTTAGTGAGCAATCGGATTTAATGAGAGAACAGATATAGCATAAGCTAGATAAATACCGACAGAAATGATACGTAACGTAAAGAAAGGATAAAACATGAAATAAAATATAGATTATAATAATGCCCAATTGATTACAGACACAACAGGAAATTAGTTATCAGTAGTTAGAGAGATAAGATAAATTGAGAATAACGGTCGCTACAGGTGTTGTAAAAAAAAGTAGTTGCAATGGTTGATTGTAAATAGAACGTTGTATAAATACACATAAGATAGCAATGATAAATTTAAATAGTTACCGAACACAAATATTGTCAATTTGTAAAAGAAGGAATGGTGGGGAGAAATTAAATAGCATTATCTTCCCTGAGCAAGACAGCTTCCTTCATAAAAGTGAATAAAATAAATAAATATAAAAACTGGAGAGTAATATACGTGGCAATATTTTTACTTTAGTGGATGGTGATTGTATTTATTGCGGTGGCGTTCCTAAGATGAAAAGCCGCAGGATCGGAATGGTGCATTAAGAATCTACAAAAAAACAATGACCATCAATTTCACATTATGAAACCTACAATCAATAAAGAGCCGTGTTCGAATTCCAGTTTAATTCATTAAAGAGCTTCTGATGACCGCAATTTTAAACGTTTTTCAAAATATATTTTAATCTCGTGATTTTGTTCTTTTGAAAGAAAATTCTTTTAAATTTTGTATTTTGTTATGTACTTATAAATATAATGTAAGGATTTTATTTTGTAAGAAATGTTTATAAACGAAATAGAAATGTTTGTTTTTCAGAAATATTCAATTTAAGAACTCGTACAAATATACATCAGATTAACCAAAATGTCATGGTAAATTATAAAGGACGTTCAGTGATCTAATTTAATTTCTAATATTCAAAACTTTCCTTTTATGTATATTCATAGAGAGTGAATGCAATATGTTGATTGTGTTAGATATGTTTACTGGCAACACAAGACGATACTGATTACAGCAAATATAATTCCTACAATTTTTGTAAGTGTTTTGCTTGATACACTGTAACGAATATATTTTATTTCATTGACAAAAATTATATTACATTTTTAATATTTGTTAATATGAGCTTAATTTGTTTTCAAAGAGATTTGTATTTTGTGGAGACATATACGCTTCGCATTTCCTCTTAAGACATTTAATTTTAGAAAATAAGTTGCTATTTAATTGAGAGAATTATTTGCTAAAACTTTCACACCAAATACCCACAAGACATTCTTCTAATATTGGTATGCATAATATTTGTATGGCATTATATTAATAAAAATTAGTTGTTCATTGCTATTATTTCTTTTTTATTAATATCACTCTCATAGAAGTTTCTACTCGAAAGAATATGAACATCCCTGTAACGGTCTCATTAATATTTTTCTAGTATATTTTTGGTCTGGTAAGAAGAAAAGAGTGCTAGACTGCTACGTGATGTCAGTTCTTCAATACGGCTGTGAATGCTGGAAAATATAATCGAAAATGAGGAAAAAACTAAAAGCGGCCGAAATGTGGTTCTACAGAAGGATGCTACGGATATCGTGGACTGAGCATACAAGCAACGACGAAGTGTTAGAAAGAATGGCAACAAAAAGGAAATTGATGCTGAGCATCAGGAAGAGACAACTGAAGTTCCTGGGACATGCAATGAGGAAGGAGAGCCTGGAGAACCTGATACTGACTGGACAGATAGAAGGAAGGAGAGACAGAGGAAGACAGCGGATAACATATTTGCAGGGTCTGATCAGGTGGATGACGGAACGGGGGTTGCCAGGAGCAACAGGAGCAAACATACTAAGAGCCACAAGGGATAGGGAGACGTGGAGATCCATGATCGCCTACGTCCTGAAGGGACAGGGCACATAGAAGAAGAAGAAGAAGTATTTCTACATTATGTAAAATTCATGTAGATTATATGACCATAGAGAAAGTAGGCCATGTGAAACAGATGTGATTTTTTTTTATGAGTAGGTTTTACGGGGTGGAATTAGTAGTCCGATGCCCAATCCATTTTGAAATAAGAGTTGTCCATCTCCTAGAGGGGCTTCGATCTAAAAGAAGCCAGATTATTATCCCCAAAGATATGGGTAGAAGAGATGGATTCAGATGGAATTTGATTACGACTATACTTTGGTAGTTTGTAAATATAAACTGCACGTCATGGTCACATCATTAAGAGAATGAAAATTAATTAAAATATTATTATTTTGCTGGTACTAAAAACAGATGCTTGTTAGTTATTACTAAAGATTAAATGATGGTTATCATTTGCGAATCATGCAGAATATCGTCGTAGGAATATCGTCATTTGGACAATCTGAATACTTCATACAGTTTCGTCTGTTGGGGTTTTGGCAGACTTCCACTTCCTACAGGAATAAAGGTTACATCTTTAAACTTCTACAATTCTCAAAAGAAGATCTAAATGTTTGCCTATTATGCATCTATGATGATCATCATCATCGTCATTATCTCCTTCTTCTTCGTAATATTATTATTATTATTATAATTATTAACATTTTGTATGGGATGTTCAGTCGAAGCGTGTTGTTTTAATACTCTCTGTTATTATTTAGCTCGAGCAGATTATTAAAAATAACTTCAATTTAATAATTTATATTTTCTACTGTTTATGAACTTAAAAGAAAAAAATCAGTTCAACAAATATTTCTGCCCATCGAAATGTATAAAATTCTCGTTAAAATCCCGACATATTTCAACATTTATTCAATTAAAAAATAAGCGTTATGTATAAAATGACAATACCTTGTACATGCGACAGAGAAGAACAGGTGACTTAATCTAATCTAATCTGTGTAGAGACCAGAAATATGGATTGAGAGTATTATGACGAAAAGGGAGACAATCCGTGAAATTTCATACAGGAAAAGTTCAGAAAAATTTCCAGACAGGAAAAGTTCAGAATAATTATCGGACAAGAAACTTTCGTAAAAATAATCAAATAAATGACATAAATGAAAATAAAGGTAAAACCGTAGAAATATAAATTATAAAAATTTATGTGAAAAATATCATTTTTGTGGGTTGAAAAGACATTATACAAAAAAATTCTCGTATTCTCCAGGTTTAAATATATCTCACGTGTGAAATCATATATATATATATATATATATATATATATATATATATATATATGTGTGTGTGTGTGTGTGTGTGTGTGTGTGTGTGTGTGTGTGTTTATTTGTGTCTCTATGTGTGTGCAGAAATGAGTAGGAGCTTATGTGCATGTACAATTGGTCAGTTTATATTGGCGTATTATTTTAAGTATAAGTATAAATATATATACATAATACATTGTCACTTCTGAGTGTTGAATTCAATATACACCTTATTATTCACATAGGTTTAATCCCTGATATCGAGCACCCTAACCAATAAATATAGCACACCTTAAAACTATATTTCATCTTGTACAAATATATATATATATACATATATATATGTATATATATATATGCATTTTAACTTTTACAGAAAGCCACACGATTGCATAAATTGACGTACAGCTATATATATGCATATATATACCTATTACTATCTATATAACTATTTGCATATATATATATATATATATATATATATATATATATATATTATATATATATATATATATATATATATATATATATATATATATACATGTGTGTGCATATGTGTATATGTATGTGTCTTTATGTGCGTCAGAGTGTGAATTGCTATTGTATATTTAGTGAGATTTAAGAAGACTTATATATCTTTTCATGTTTATATGTAACGTTTTCTTGTTTTTCCAATGTATAGCTGAAAATTTCCTATAACTGGAAATCACTGCGCAAGGAAACAAATAACTCATTTCTAGAAAAAATATGACAGAAATGAGCTCTTTTTTGTTTCAAATGTCTGTTCATATATTCGATTGTTTTAATATTCAACTGTTTTTCGGATGGCAGATTCAAAATATATCTAATATTTGCATGACGGACATGAGGAATAATCACTTGGTTTTAGATTTCTCTTTATATTTTTCATACATTTGAACATTACAGAACATGTGAATACAAAAATGTCTGCACTACTTCTGAGTTTGGGAAAAGAATTAATCACTTTGTAAATGCCCAATTCTAAGAACATGCAAGTGGTATATGTTAAGAGAATATAGAAAGATAACAAACCTATCGTGGAAGCATTAGTCTTTAAAAGGGGAAAACTCTTCAAAGAGTATATTTTTAGAGAGAGTCTCATATATATATATATATATATATATATATATATAAACTTTGAAATATATTTTGTGAATTATTGTTAGAGTTTATATATATATATGTATGTGTATGGTGATGTATTTTTAAATAAATATGCAGTCAAGCTGACAGTTATATATAGACACACACACACACATATATATATATATATATATATGTGTGTGTGTGTGTGTGTGTGTGTGTGTGTGTGGAGTTTTAGAACGTAAACATATTTATGTGAGTATGTTTTTATTTGCATGCATATATATATATATATATATATATATATATATATATATATATATGTAAATAAAAACATACATTTGTGCATGAGAGGGAAATAGTGTGTCAAATTAAGCACCTTTTGTTTTGAAAGTGTGTTTTTGAAGCTTTTCTTTTGGTTCTCAGAACCTTCTCGTTATTGGCAAGATTCGTTTTCTGTTGTTTTTTTAATATAAGTTTTGTCGTAAAAATTGCTTAAAATTAAGGCAAACAATATCAATATTCCTTTCTTCGAGATTCCATTCACAGATTATCTGAAAAAAAAAAACAAAAAAAAACACAGATATTTCTCCAATATGACTTGATCTCACTGACCAAGTTTTGCAATTACTGTACCAAAATCAAACATCAATACTTTCAGTCTTTCAATCTTAATTGCTAAGTAAAACTTTTACCATTTCAAATGTTCTTTTGTAAAACACACACACACACACACACACACATATATATATATATATATATATATATATATTACTAGATATTGACGTCAATATCGAGATGTGATCGTTTTATTTTCAAGCTTGCGTCAATATTTAGGCCATGTTTATTGGTTCGATTATTTGTGCATACTGCACAATGGAGCATTATTAGTTGCATTTATATCGCATCTCGGTGTTGACTGAATATCCACTTTCATTTTTAAACAAGCTCTATCCTTAAAATTGAGCACTTTTACCGTAAATATAGCATACTTTTAAACTATAGTTTCTATCATATATACAAATTTTAACTGATTTTCTCTTTCTTTAGAATAAACTTTAAGAAATTTAGAAATATTTGGTAAGGATAACAATCGCTACAATATGAAAGCGATATATTATCAATATATATCAATGTATGTATCAAACAATACATTATAAATATATTAAGATTAGATGCTTGGTATGTGAGTTCAAGTCTTACTGGGAAAAATTACTTTGTTTTAACAATTTGAGGCAGTATTTTCTAAAGGACCGACGAGAACGATGTTGTTTACTTGGCTTCTTTTTTTAGGGTTGATGTATATTTTAGTTTTTGGGCTGTTTTCTTCTTGTGACATACAAAATTCTTGTAGCGATATGTTTTTTTTTTCGGTTTATTTGTTTTGGTGTTCATTGTGACTTTGCAGTCACCTTACCGTTTGTAATTTTCACGGTGAGAATTAGTAGAGACGAGATGTGGTATCCTGTGCTATATATAGGATTTTGTTTTGTCTAAATAACTTTAAAGATTGTTATTTCATATATTTTACGCATAAAATTCTTTACAGTGATTTGCAAGATGAACACGACCTTTCTTCCTCTCATAAATGCAAATTATTTTAAAGAAATTTCCATGTTCAGATGCGTTGAGAAATTATTTGGAAACTTCTGAAATTGTTTAAATCTCGCACATAAATTCCAAAAATATGAACCGAGAATCATTTTAAAAATATTGGAAATGAAACAAATATATTTTAATTCACAATTTACCTCATTGCATGCTGCCATATTTTCTCATTTCATTTTTCTCATTATTATTATTATTATTATTATTATTATTATTATTATTATTAAACTATTACTATTTTCTTCTAATTATTATCATTAGACGTATTAGTAGTAGTAGTAGTAGTAGTAGTAGTATTTGGTGAGTTTTTACGCCAGTTTTAACTTGAGAATTTCGGGGAATATCACAAAATAGCAACTTAAGTCTAAAAATCTCATTACAGAAAGTATTAATTTTCTAATTCTGTTGAATTCATTGATTTTTTTCTTCTCAATTTCTTTCTTTCTTACAATTCATGAAGGTAGATATTTGCGCCAAAATCTGGTTAATATCTCTGGAGACTCAGTGAAAGCAAGTGTTCTCAGAGAGACAGCATCTCTTCAGTAAATATTTTGGTTGTTTCCTAAACTTGTACGTTTATATCATATTTATATTAATATCATGTACAACCAGTGGTATGTCGTTATGATTATGTCATTTTTCATTATGATTCGATTTATGCTATGGTCGCACTAACTACCAAGTCTGCAGTCAGACATAAAGCTGATCGTTGTGTGTTGTTATGGCTCTGTTTCATGTTTTTTCATATCTCCCTAACATCTCTAGCGTTACATAGAGAAAGTTCTTCGTGTGTTGGCTGTATTAACAAGACAATTTTTTCTATATCTCTTAACCTGAGGTTTCCAGGGATTCTTTCAATGTGTTTTTTGTTCCATTTTTTATCATTCCAAGTGCACCTACTATCACTGATACGATACTTACTTTCTATTTCCACATTTTTTCTATTTCAGTTTTCATGTCTTTAAATTTTGACAGTTTTTCGAATTTCTTGGTTGCTATGTTCCAATCCGCTGGACAAGCCATATCAATTAATAGGCAACATTTTTCTTTCTGGTTTTTAACAATAATCTCCGGCCTATTTGCTTCAATTTTTCTGTCTGTCTAGATATTTTAATCCCATAGAATTATTATCATCATTATTATTATTATGTCATTTTTCATCATATTTCGATTTCTGCTTTGGTCTCACTACCAACCAAGTCTGCGGGGAGACCTAAGGCAGGTCGTGGCGTGTTGTTATGACTCCATTTCATGTTTTTCTATCTTCCCTATCATCCCTAGCATTACATAGATAGAGTTTTCCTTAGTGTGTGGGCTGTACTTAATAAGACAATATTTTGTATATCTCTTAAGCTGGGGTTTCCAGGGATTCTTTCAATGTGTTGTTTTGTTCCATTTTTTATCATTCCAAGTGCACCTACTATCACTGGCACAACTCTTGTTTTCAATTTCCACATTTATTCTATTTCAATTTCCAGGTCTTTATATTTTGACAGTTTTTCAAATTCCTTGATTGCTATGTTACAATCCGCTGGACAAGCCATATCAATTAATAGACAAGTTTTCTCCTTCTGGTTTTTAACAATAATGTCTGGCTGTTTGCTTCAATTTATTATTATTATTATTATTATTATTATTATTATTATAGTTGTTGTTGTTGTTGTTGTCCTATATTGTATATTTTCTTCCGGATCCGAAACGGAGGTTTAAAGTCAGAAAGGACTTCATGATACTTTCCCCTGATCATTCTTGTAAAAAAAAAAAACAAAAAACTAAGATCACACATACTTTACATAGCTTTTTGTAATGTGTGAACTGCCCTTTTGAGTACAATTTGTTTTAATCTCTTTAGAGCATGTGCTATTAGTAATTCCTTGAATATGTCTATCGGAACATTTTCCAATCAATGCGAGGATTACAACTACGAATGGTATTATTGATACCCTCATGTGCCAAATATTCTAGGTTTCTGCTTCATAATCCGTGTATTTTGATAGCTATTTCAAAGATCTTCAAAGATATATTAGAATCTGAAGAGGCTGCCATATCAATAAGAAAACATGTTTTTGTAGTCTTTAATCACGATGTATTATTATTATTATTATTATTATTAATATTAGTAGTAGTAGTAGTAGTATTAGTAGTAGACATAATATTATCAGAAATTACATGAAATATCTTTAAATTAAAAGACTCTATATTATCTACAAGCAAAACTTAGGCAATCATTTTAATCGAATAAATAGTATTTTTCAGTTCATATATCTGTTTTTATGTGCGAAGTTATATTAAATTGCATCGGAAAACAACGAATGAATCAGTTTTAATAGTTATGATATGTAAAATACTTGTCTGTGCTATAATCATCCACAACCAGTTTGACACTCGAACTCATAATGTTTACGCAATTATAATAAGTGCAAAACAGCCTTACTAAAATAACATAAATAACCCTTTTGTTCGTGTGTGTATGCGTGTGTGTGTGTGTGTGTATGCGTGTGTGTGTATATATGAGATAAAGTCGACGTGTGTTTGTCTTGTACTGTGAAAGAATAAGCTCAAATTATAATCATAATAACAAACTTTGTGTGCATTCTTTTAAAAAAAATTCAATTTCAATTTATCAGAGCTAATTCGGTCTGTTTCTCTATGTCGTCTGTCTTTCTCTTGTTATTGTAGCAATTTTAGCGACGTCATTTTTATTTTATCTTTCTAAGATTTAATTTCACGTCCTCATCTTCGCTCCGCCTCTTTCTTTTCTTTACCCCCACCCGCCCAACTATCAATTCTTCATTTCGGCTTTGGCCATAGAGACAAGCAGCAGAAAGTGTGTTGTTGTTTTTTTCCTTCTTAGTTCCCTGTCTTTAAGTTTTATCCTTTCTTTAATTATTTGTGTTTTGACCTCGTCAGTGTCGCCATTCTGTGGGATCAAAGAATTTCAACATCCAAAGAAACAAGTGAAGAAATAATTAAAACATAAAATGAAAACAGTTTTTAAAAATCATTCTTCTGTGATGTCTGCTGTTTGTAAACGCTTTTTCTTTTTTCATTTTTTTTTTTTTGTATATTTCATATTTTCACCAAACATTCACACTTGCTTTTTCTCTTGTTTTTTTTATAATAAATTCAAAACTTTTTGTTCGTTTTTTTTTTTATTATTGTCATATTTACCCTTTATATCGGTTGTATCACCACCACCATCATCACCATCCTTATATTCTTTAAAAAATATTTTTTTGTATTTCAAGGGACATTATCGTAATGGAATAATCGTTAATTTGTGTCTGTTAATGTGTCATACAGTTTTTAATTTTGTACATATGTAATATTCACGTTTTATTCTTATTTATCGATGGCGGAAAAAGGGGAATTAACCTGGAGATTTTTTTTTCAATGTATATTAATGTCTATCTTTTATTGTCTGTCTTTATCTTTAAATAAAAATCATACAGTGCTCCATTATTTTAATTCACCATTCAAAAACTGTAAGATTACATTAATCTATTTTCATTAATTGTTTAGTTCCAATAAAATAATTTCGTTGTGCTCACAACTAGTTTTCTCTTTAAAATATTTTAAAATATTTTGCAAAACTTATGCCATGTTAAAATCTTCAAAACTATTTTTAAAGAATTATATCAAGCTTGCATTAAAAACACTAAAAATGATTAAAGTATTTCTTAATTAATGAATAAAATAATTGGAATGCTAATAATAATTTAATAATTCTAATAATAGTGAAAGGACTAAAATAATCATAACTGCATACACTCCACGCATATGTTCTATCAGTAGCGCTGCAATCGTCAGTATGAAAATGGCGTCTTCAATTGTCAGATCAGGGAAAATATTTCTCACCCTTTGTATATATGTATTGTAGACACATACACACATTTATAAGGGTAAGAGTGATTGCTTTACATTTAACATACACACAAACATATATATATATATATATATATATATATATATATATATATATATATATATATATATATATAGCATAGTGATGATCCACGTATACTGTCTTAATAATATGTAACTACAAAAGTTGTAAGTTTAAAAATGTATTTTTAAACTTATTATTTTTAATGTATTTTACAGTATTTATTTATTTCTATTATTATATATTATATTTCCGTTTCAATAATCATAAACGTAGCATACGCCAGAACAACCAATATTCCCCCATAGCCCAACACTTCAATCAACCGGGATACACATTAGAAAACTGCAAATGTTTACTAATAGACTCCGATTTTAGTTCTACACACTCACGCAGAAATAAAAAATACTGGATTTTAAAATTAAATAAATACAGGCTAGGTTTAAATAGGGACATAGGTGTTTTGAATCTTTATAAATATTTCAATAGTAAATTTTTTAGATACACTTCAAAAAAATTTTTCTCTAAAACAAAATTTATAAATATTATTAGATCGGTTCACGTTTACAAATATTTTTAAAAAGTCTGTCAATTTCTGCGTCACGTGATGTATGCAATTTCTCCACGAACGCTTTCGTGAAATACGTTTCTAATTTAAATTTTAAAATCATTTGAAAGGCCGAGGACGGTCTGAAATATCAAATATAATAATAGAAATAAATAAATACTGCAAAAAATATATTTTTAAACTTACAACTTTTTAGTAGTTTTTCCTATATATATATATATATATATATATATATATATATATATATATATATACACAACAGTAAAAAAGGTACTGGTTAGACCAGTAGACTTTTATTAAAAAAGTTCAATGCACAATAAATAAAACTAATTGTGCAGAGGCAACATTATATTAAAGCACGAAATATTCACCAATAACTTGGTATCTAGGTTTCAATCGTTTCAGTCTAATTTGCCCTTAAAACCTGAAGAGAGAAACTTGTGTAGTAAGTTGTGATTATTTCGTTATTCAATATATATATATATATATATATATATATATATATATATATATATATGTAAATTTTCGTACATTATTTACATTGTTCAAACTGTTGTCTTCTTGTTTATTACCAAGTTTATTGCTAGGATTTCCTAGCAACTATAAAAGACCGGAGAGCACAATGACCGAAAATTCGTAAGCATAGCAATAAAGATGAGGACGACAATCCGAACAATGTAAATAATGTAAATACTACCTCATCTCAGAAGTATAGAAAAATAGTAAATTTTCTTATCTATACGTATGTGTTCTATTTTAAAAAAGAGCTTTTTAAAATTTGCAATGAATAAATAAAAAAATTACAGATCTATCTATCTATCTATCTATCTATCTATCTATCTATCTATCTATCTATCTATCTGTCTATTTATCTATCTATCTCTCTCTATATATATGTGTGTGTGTGAATGTGTGGATGGGTGAGTGTATATGTGTGTGTGTGTACGCGCTTATGTTTTTATATATCTTTAATATTAACAAACTTTGTCTTCTACAAAACAGCATTTCTCAATCACAACGTTCCATATTGCTCATGCCATGAACACAGTCTAGATGGAATGTAGATTCATATATTAAACCGAAGATAATTGTAAAAAGAACTAATAAATACCAAAAGTTTTTCTTTAGAATCTTCAGCGTAAAAAACAGTTGCCCATTTGCAAGAATCTTGCATTCTCTACAAGATTAAGTACAACTCTCCACCTTTGAAAAGTTCTAACAAACATTCTAAGATTCATATTTCAAATTTGAATATTCAAATTGTGAACATCTGTCTTATATGCTCTGGTTAACAACATTAATTGCGACATAACTAACTTGCAATATCAAATCTTTTGACACAAAAATTCAGATACGGATATCGAAAGTTAATGAACAGAGCTAGAAATATGTTTAAATTCACAAAATTTGTTTTTGCTGATTGAATCTTCGATTAGCACGATAACTGGTTAAATTATTTGATAAATCTCACTTACTCACTATGAAATATAACAAATAAAACATTAGGTATTACAGATGAAAAAAACAAGGTTAACTCGTTATAAAGAACCTTATACGTAAATGACCTATTTTTGATCGAGTGATAATACGCTAAAACCGATTTATTCTATGAATAGTGACATTAACTATAAATGCATGCCTGAATATATATCTCCACATCTACGTAAGTTAGATATTAGATTATGAAATTGCATTCGTGAGTGTGCATATACGCAAGTTGCTCTGTATAGAGGTACTTATGAAAACTGAAATGCAAATTCATAAAATAAGTGATCAATTACATTTGCGTTGAAAATAACTCGGTTATTACAAGTGACTTTTATTCTTGCCGATTGCCTAATTATTGAAGTTGTTTAATAAACTGAACTCACTTGTGATTATCAGGGAGGGTCATAGTAATTTTGTTCTTCATTAGATGACCGCTTAATTATAGACTCATGCTAGACGAATTTAAGAGTACTGTCCCTGTGGCTGTTCCGTAAATTTGTATAATCCAGCGTCATTAGTGACTCTGAATGTTTTTGTGTGCTTGTTAACCGTGCCTTTTTGCTAACTGAAGCGAAATGATCCCTTTTTCTAAACGTGTATTAATGAGAATTTTTCTTTCAATAGAAAAAACTTGCAACTGAATTCTAATATATCAAAATGATTAATTATAAAATGAATAAACATCCCTCGAAACAAGAAAGCATCTCCTACTTAGGAAAATGGAGATTATTTGTTATATTAATGCATATTTCTTATTGTTACTTTTATCTTATTTGTTACAATATCGTTGCTCCAATTTCTCACAAATATTACTAATTTTCGTTTTTCTTTCGCCAAGATTTTTCTCCTTCTTCCGCCATTTGAAGTTTAAAATTTTAATTATCAATTGTTCATTATTTTGTGTCTGTTTTTTGCATTTAGAGGGGATATATATGGGGTAACGTATGTAGATAGATGATGTGCGTGTGTGTCTGATGTGTGTACTTTGTTTTATTTGGTCAGGATGGTTCAAGTTACTTCGGCACTGTAACAAGCGTCCGCCATTGCTGCCGCCATTACTGTTGAGGCTGATTTTTTACGCTGAGTTTTCACATTAAAGAATTCTTTTTTTTTTCATTTTCCCCAATATTTTCATAAAAATCTTGTTTGCTGTTATTTTATTTGTTAATTATTTCTGTGTCACTTTTTTATATCAATGTATATTTATGTTTATTTATTTATATATTTCAGTTGTCATCGTTTTTAAATGAGCATCATTTTTTTCTTTTTTCTTTTTATCTGTCATTCTCACTTGTTTACTTGTTTGTTTGTATAATATACATATTTTCAATATCATTTTTTTTTTTTGCAAATATATGTGCTTATTAACTGGACGTTTCATTAGTTTTCTGTGGTTTCGGGTTGTCTTGCAAACGCCCCTGTTCATTGAGTTCTTTGATGGCCTGCAATTCTTTCTTCTCTTTCATTCTTCGGTTCTGGAACCATATTTTTATTTGCCGTTCCGTCAAACAGAGCATATGCGAAAGCTCAATACGTCGGCGCCGCGTGAGATACCGGTTAAACTTAAATTCTTTCTCTAATTCAAGAGTCTGGAACCTTGTGTACGTCTGACGACCCCGTCTCCGCTGGTTGGAATTAGGACCTGGGGGATAAGAAAACAAAAGAATTAATGCAAAATTAATTCGATAAGTGTAATGGTCACATAAAAATACAAGTGCAACTTACAAAAATAGGAAAACGAAAACCAAGATGTGCATTGAAGAGATTAAAGATTGCTAGAAAAAAAATTACGAATGAGAAACGTTAAAATCAAACAAATGCAGAACTTTAACTCTCTGGGATATTTTATAAAAGACGACGAAAAATCTCATCGACAAATCTGAAGGCGCATTTGAAAAACCGAAAGATGCTTTATAAACGTTAAACAAAGAAACATAAATTGCCGCACTGCTATTTTCTTCTCCTTCTTCTTTGTTGTTGTTGTTGTTGTTCTTCTTCTTCTTCTTCTTTTTCTTCTTTTTCTTCTTCTTCTTCTTCTTCTTCTTCTTCTTCTATGTTCTGTGTCCCTTCAGGATGTAGACTACCATGGCCCTTCATATCTTCCTATCACTTGTAGCTCTTAACGCCATTTTTCTTGTAACCCCTCACAAACTTTGCTCTGACTTTCACTTTCTCAAGCTCCTTAAGTATGTCATGCGTTGCTTTTCCCTGTCTTTCTTTCCTTCTATCTGTCCTATTAATATAAGCTTCTCCAAGCCCCATTCCTCATTAGATGTCCAAGAAATTTCAGCTATCCCTTCCTGATATTAATTAAGTTTCCTTTTCGTTTCTGTTCTCTCGAAAACCTCGTCGTTGCTCACATGTTCGATCAATGATATCCTCAACATCCTTCTGTAGGACTGTGTTTGGGTTGTTTTAAGTCTTTCTGTAATGTTTGATGAGACTGTCCAGCATTCGCTGTCATACTGAAATACATACATCACATAACAATAATTCCTCCTATATGATGATCCTGAGACCTGTAAAATCTTAGGACGCTACATGCACTGCAGCCGTTGTAGCAATGGTTTTCATTTGGAAAGATAGTCGAACGGAGTCCGACTCTTTCGGGGCTCGTTTTAAATTCAGAATTTTTCTTACTTCTAGACCGGTTGATGTACAAAATCTTAGAACTCCGTCTGCCCTGCTATTTACCTATAGTTGGAAGGGAAGAGATGAATTCATACATTTCGCAAGAGGATGTGTATTGTGGTGCAGTGGATATCGGCTCGGAACGAAAAATCGGAGAGCCGAGTTCAAATTCCATCTGAATTCTTACGCGCAAATACCCTTGGGAAAGATATTAATCTGTCTCTTCCCTCTATGAGTTAAACAACAGGAGAGATTGGGTTCTATATCCTTGGTTGACAACCAGTAAAGTAATAGCAACCGCAGAAATTAATGGCTAACTACTGCTGGAAAATATTCTGCCCAGTCAGTCATGTCTCTTTCGCCCAAGCGTTTATCACGTATGGCAATTAATTGACTGATTAGTATCTAAGTGAATGTAAGTAACTCGAATCGTCTCTCCGATTGCTTATTTCGGGCCGCTACCTGTTACTCCACCGTGTCTCCTTGAGCACGGAAACAATAGGCGTAGTTAGAATCATAAAGAGTCGAAATTTTTGAAATGGGGAAAGGGAGTTGGAAGAATATGACACTCAGAACACTTTACTGAATGTAGAAACAACCGTGGCAAACAACATGTAACATACTTAACAAGCTTGTATAAACGGATGGTAGAACATGGAACAGAATAAACAGTAAGAGTAAAAACATTGATTAGAACTGCAAAGGGCAGGGATATCAAAAGAAAGAAGTGAGTTAAAAAGTGAAGAAATATAGATTCTCAAAGAAGAAGAGCGGGAAAAATGAGAGAAAACCCGTAGGGAAAAATTTAATCGAAAAAAAAAAAGGAAAAATGATGATCGGAACGAGAAATCTGGGAGCCGAGTTCGAATTTCAGTTAAATTCATTGCATTCACTTACGCGCAAATACCCTTAGGAAAGGTATTAATCCGTCTCTTCCTTCCAGTTATGGGTTAAATAACAGGACAGATTGGGTTTTATAGATTTGCTGGCAACCAATCTACCGCAGAAAGCAATGGCAACCTACTGCGGGATAATCTTCTGCCCAGTCAGTCATGTCTCTTTCAAGACATGATCGCCCAAGCGTGTATCACGTATGGCACTTAACTGACAGAATCTTACTAAAACATTTCTACAAGAAATAACAAATTAACGCTGAAAAGTTCTACACTTGAATAAGTCAGTCAGTCAGTCAAGTGCCATGCGCGATACACGCTTGGGCGATCATGTCTCGAAAGAGACATGACTGACTGGGCAGAAGATTATCCCGCAGTAGGTTGCCATTGCTTTCTGCGGTAGACTGGTTGCCGACCAAGGCTATAGAACCCAATCTGTCCTATTATTTAACCCATAACTGGAGGGAAGAGACGGATTAATACCTTTCCCAAGGGTATTTGCGCGTAAGTGATGCAAGGAATTCTACTGGAATTCGAACTCGGTTCCTCCGATTTCTCGTTCCGAGCCGATATCCACTGCGCCACAACGGACATCCGTTGAATAAGTAGACATCCCTAATTTTTGTTAATAGAGAATAAGTAGCACCAAGAATTTTTCAATAGTACATCGTCGTAATAAAAAGGGCAGAAAATATCAAGAGAAAATAAAGACATTATAAGAAATGAGAACCTGTTTTACAATAATTTAATGAGTGTTTAGTTGATTTGAATAAGTCCTGACCTTAAAATTTCAGTTCGAAGTTTCCAACTTATGTTTTGATCAATATAAAATAAATATTAATGTTTGTTTCAAAAATTTCCTGTTCATTATTGATTGAGCGATCACTTTAAAGTGAACGATTTTTTAATAAAACAGAATAAAAATAAGGATTTTCACACACTTCAAAAGAAAAAATATTTAATTAAAGAAAGTATCAATTACAAAATTAAATCAACCTATTCGCATTTAAAATGAAAATCATTATACTTAATAATATTTGTTTGATTTCATAATATCGCACTAAAAATAACTAAAAAAAACTCATAGTTCGTATGATTTAGAAAAAGAATGTATAATATAAAAAACGATTGCTTATGTCAAATTTTATTCTACAAATCAATTTTCCAAAACAAAGCGTATACGTTTATAAAACAATATATATATATATATATATATATATATATATATATATATATTGAGGATAATTGTGCTTTCCCCCTTGGAACACCGAATTTATGAATATAAATGCAGTACTAGATTGGCAGCTAAGTCCCATCATTTTACAGTTGAAATATCTATATTTAACCGTAAGTTCTATTCTAACAGTTTCTTGTTTCGCACTTTTCTCTTTTGGAACTATTTTTTTGCTTTCCAGTTTGATCTTCAAAAATTCAAATACAATATCAATTATTATTTTCTGTCTTCTTGATTACTATTCATTTATTGTACTCTCTACTTAATAATGCTTTCTTTTTCTAGATATTCTTTCACACCCAGTAACCTCTTGTTTGGTTGCTTTATTGGATTTATTGTATTGCATGGAGTGAAATGATCAAACATATTCCTACGATCAATTCATGTGAATTTCAGTTTATAGGGTCATTCAATAAATAAGGTGAATTTTTCGGTATAAGGACTTCTACAAGGGTCATTGAATAAATAAGGTGAATTTTTCGGTATAAGGACTTCTACGAGGTTCATTAAATAAATAAGGTAAATTTTTCTGTATAAGGACTTCTACGAGGGACATTCAATAAGTAAGGTGAATTTTTCGTTATAAGGACATCTAAGGGGGTCATTCAATATATAGGGTGAATTTTTCGGTATAAGGATTTTAATACAGATAGAAGCTTACTTTTAAAAATATCTTTTTTCTTTTACTTCTTTTTCAAAAGGATTTAATTTTTTTTTTGCAGATTGAAAAAAAATTGAGTGTTTTGGAGATTTACAAAGATGGCCGACCATGAAACATGCTCCAGGATTGAATAGAGTTCAGCTATCAAGTTTTTGGTTACTGAATGGTGCAAACCAGTTGAAATTCATAAGGGAATGTCAACTGTGTATGGTGCCATATGTTTCACCCAAAAAATGTCTACAAGTAGGCTAAATTGTTTAAAGAAGGACGGAGCAGTTTTGAGGATGAATACAGGCCTGGGAGGCCTACAGAAGTGAGGTCTCCTGAGGTGATCGAATCAGTCAATAACCTCATTCAGTCTGACAGAAGGCTGGCAGTGGATGATATTGCAAGGATTTGAGCTTATCTCTTGGGACAGCACACAAAATTGTCCATGATGACCTTGCCTACGCGAAGACTTCACACAGCAGCCCAAACGGTGTAGACCATCAACGACCACGGGTTGGGAACTGCTCCCTTATCCCCCTTACAACGCTGACCTTGCCTCGTCAGACTCTTATCTGTTTGATCCCTTGAAAGCGTTCACGAGAGGCACGAAATTTGAAAGTGCCGATGAAGTCAAAAGTGCTGTGAGCAATTGCCTGAGACAATTCAAATATTTTTACGCTAAGGGAATACGGAAGCTTGTGCACTGATGGGAAAAGTGTGTAAAACTGCTGGGAGACTACGTTAAAAAATTTAAAAAATGTAATCTTCTATCTGTGTTAGAAGTCATTATAACGAAAACTTCACTTTATCTATTGAATGACCTTCGTAGTAACTGGTTTTATTTGGAATACGCTCTAGTATTGTAAAACTGTTTGTGCTACTGTTATCTTTCACGTTTTGGACGGTGTGTTAATAATATTTTTTCTGTATACACATTTAAAAATATATTATCTGAGAAGTAAGCAAAGCAACTTTTTCTTAAACTAGGACATGAAACAGATAAAACGAGATAAATCATCTGGTTGGCGTCTGTATATGGCAAACTATTGTAGAGTTTGTGCCTGAATTCTTACATATCTGTGCATGCACTACATATCGAAAGATAAGTAATTTTTAATTTTTTTGTAAGTTTTAGAAATCGAAGTAAGTGGCCAATAGAAGCATTTCTATGGTGAATATGCAGGGTATTTCAATGAATGAATTATTTCAGACAATATTTTATTTTTATGATATGGCAAGGGTTTTGTTAATTATGTAGAGAATTTTCAAGTTTAACAGCTTTAGATAGATTCAGGAAATCTCAAAATTAATATGTTGACATTGCAATTCTCGAATTATTTCAACGCCATTTCCATGCAAAGTGATCAAACGAACTGTGTTTCTAAATTCTAGCGGGTTTTTTTTTAGACCTACGCACCTTCCCTTCTTATTCCATTGGTGAAATGCAATATTCAGTTTTGGCAGCTTCTTCTTACATGATAAAATCGATACTCAGGAGGATGCTATTCTGATCCTTACAATTTTAACCTATTCATGTCTAGGTTTTACTGTTATCTTTCCCATATATCCTCAGAAACTCTACCTTACTTTTTGCTCTGTAACTAACTACGTCAAGAAGCTCTTGGGCCTTGCACAAAGTAAGCATAATTATATAAAGAATTGTATTAAAAATGGATGCACGAATGTTAAGTCTAAAGTGACAAATAGCTTTCTGACATGAAAGTGAAACCACCGTGACACAAAAATGTTGTGTCAAAAAGTCTTTTTTCCATTGAAACTGCTATTCAGTCAGTTAAGTGCTATACGCGATACATGCTTGGGCGATCATGTCTCTTTATAGACATGACTAATTGGGCAAAAGATCATCCCGCAGCAAGTTGCTGTTACTTTCTGCGGTAGATTGCTAGCCAAAGCTATAGAACCCAGCCTGTCCAGTTTTTTAACACATAACTAGAAAGAAGAGATGGATTAATAAGTTTTTCAAGGGTATTTGCGCGAAAGTGAATGCAAGGAATTCAACTGGAATTCGAACGCGGCTCCCCGATTTCTCATTCCGAACCGATATCCACTACACTACAACGCACATGCGAAACTGCTATAATTTTAACTAATTCCACTCTCAAGTAAGGTTTATTATTTGTAGATCAATAATTAGAATTGTTATAAAACCTAAACATATGATAAAAATGAGTTCATATAGTTCATTTTTGTTCTTGAGAATTGACAACAAAAATGTCAAATGGTATCTAATTATTTGTTTAATTACATTAGTTATTAGATTGGTTATTAGAATGGCTGGCTAGATATCGGTTAGTTGCCAATTGATTCAAAATTTATAAAATGGTAAATTTTAAGGATTTCTTTATATTTAGTTGACGTTTTTGAATAATTTCATAAATGTTTATAAACTTATGAATAAAAAATTGTTTTTATATTTATTTTTATAAATTAGTAAATGATAAATATTCTTTTGTATGCATTTTTAGAATGTTGTAAATATAAAATTATACTTGTAAATAAACAAATGAGTAAATATTGTTTGATATTTTTGTTGAATATTCCCAAGAACAAAATAAATTATATAAATTCGCTTTAATCCTACATTTATTTTATATTGCAATTCTATTCATCATTTTTAAAACAGTAAATATTGCTGAGGAGTGAAGGTTAGAATAAATGCGGTGTCACTTGAAAAAGCGTTCTTTTGACAAGTTTATCACAGTTTCTCTATATGACAATAATGTTATAAAAACAACATAAATGAGAAATAAAAAATAAGAAATCATATTCAGAAACTAGATTTGTAAGTATTTCATACATTGGTTTTGTAAGCTGTGTTTTTTTTTTTTTTTCATATAAAAGTTAACAGTAGAGAATATAGAAAAGCAATTACTGTTTTATTTTTGCTTGTAGATTCTTGCCTAACAATTTAAAAATTCCTCTTCGGAATTTTCAGTCGCTTTATTATCAGATGTACAATTCAGCCATTTTCAAGTGAGAATCTTTGAAATCAGTTCTTTTTCAGATGTTCGATTTTTCTATTTTGTGTAATGCCTAAAACACATTCTCTTTCTAAAACAACTTTGATTTCTTAAAATCTTCCAAAACAAATCTATATATTTCATTTTGTCAACATTTCAAAATGTAAGTACTGTTTGTGCTGGTAACCACGGAAATTCTATTGTATTCCTTTAACCCATTGAGTGTAGTGCGGATTTCCCGGATTCGATTTGTTCTTTAAATCGATTTCCCTTATAAGTGTCTTTAAAAGAAGGCCAAGTGTATAGTTTAATGGGTTTTTCCATTTGATTTCTCACTCAAGATAATGTGCTTTTCGACAAATGTCCGGAAGCATTAGGTCGATGAAGATATTCTTAAATAATTTCTTCGATATACGGGACACAGACACACAAGAAAATGTCGCAACTTGACACATTGACACATGCATTGGATCCGTTCAAGATCAGCAAGCAAATTCTCCACGAATTCAAAATGTGGCCCTTAAAACTAAATCTGTTCTTTTTGTTGGAGCTTTGGACAAGATAAAGAAAGGAACCAGACAACAAATCAATAAAATGTCTAGCGTTTTATCTCTCCAGGAATTAAAATGAAATGGTTTATTAACTTAAATACTTTTATAATATATATTAAATGATATTTCTAAATTTCTGAGATAAAATTTTTTAATTACTTACACTATTTGCATAATTCATACTGTTGTCACCATCTATATTGCCATATGCACATGATCCAGTGGATAAAATCGTTGGTTGACTTAAACCAAAAAACTGACTTGACCCAAAATATTGTGAATTCAGTTAGTGGCCACAGAATAATTGGCCAAAATCTTGTACAGTGGATTTACTA
>JBBBDQ010000337.1:2345000-2367500 GCA_037127315.1 Ascarosepion bandense
TATGCGATAGAATTGCACAGATCAATATTGACATCATCCTGTTCAATTTAAAACAAAGATTCTATTCTGACAAAAAGTAAAACAAAATCGTCGACAGGGGTTTTTCGCACGAACGCGAATATAATTTTAATCCAATGAACTCTTAAAGAAGAAGGTGAATTTTGTTTGGTTCCCCGAAGGCCTTTACCCCGTCAGAACTTTCTAAAACATCCCTAATTCTGTTCCAATGTATATGCTGAACTCAAATAGGTAATTGTTTATTGAAGAAACCTACCTTTTTCTCATGTTATCGACCAGAAATAAATCGGACTATATCTCATCCCTTACCACCGTTCTCATATCTGATTCACCGCTGAATGAATTGAGGCGTAGAATACTTATTTCGGCCTTTTTACTCCCTTTGAGCAATTAATCGACGATTTGTTTGGTTTCGGAAATTGTTTTCAGTGTAGTAATAGCAAAAAGTAAGTAAAAAGGCCGAAAAAGCGGAAAACTACGCGTGAAGTCTGTCTGCAGTGAATAACATTTTTGAACCGTGGTTAGGAGGTGAGATAAATAGCGACAAGAAGTTCCATATTTTTCTGCTCGATAACATGAAAAAAAGGTAGGTCTCTCCATAAACAATTATCGATTTGAGTTCAGCATATACATTTGCACGGAAATAGGGATATTTTGGAAAGATTTGAAGAGGTAAAGGCCTTCGGGTAACAAAAGAAAAATTTACCAAGGAGAAAACGCATCAAAGGAATTTTTTTCCACCTGTTCATAGATTTATTTTTTTCAATTTTTCCACACCTAGCAAGGCAATAAAACAACTGCGACGCCAGGGGTTATTGAGTGTTAAAGAATATGTGAAGAACTACTATTAATGATAGAGAACAATTAAAGAACAAGAATTATGAAAATAAAAGACTACTATTAATGATAGAGAACAATTAAAGAACAAGAATTATGAAAATAAAAGACAGCAACTGAGATTGCGTTTAAATTTTTGAAGATCGAATTTGAGTAGAAAGCAAAAGAAAAAAAAAGAAGAGTTCCTCAATCAAGAAGTTCAATGGAAGGAACTACTTCCCTAGAACTTACGGTTAAATCTAGCCATTGCAACAGTAAAATGATGAGAACTTGTGGCCAATCTGGTACTACGCTTGAATTCATAAAGTCTTTTCACCATAGGGCAAAGTTCTTCAGAAAAATTATCATGATACTATTTACAGTAAAGGCCAATGGAAGCTACATTACAGCGTCGAGAAAAAGGCTGAAATCATATCCAAAAACATTGCGGAGTTTTCTTTGGATTTTATCACAGGCAATCTCTCATGCCACCCATATGCATGGACCAAGCAAGTCTCCTTGAAAGCAGTACACTGCACCTCTTAGGCCTTACCCTTTCTTCCGACCTCATGTGGAAATATTACATTAAATCAATAGCTGTATCCACTGCTAGGAAGTTTGAGTCACTGTGTCAGGCCAGGAAGTTATTTCCGCCTAAATCCATCTTGCAATATACAAATCAACCATTCGACCCTGCGTGGAATTCTGTTGTCATGTCTACTCAGGCACACTTGCTGTTCATCACTGTGTTCTCGACAGACTCCGAAGGAGAATCTGCAATGTGATTGGTCCCGACCTGGCAGCTCGAATACAGCCACTTTCTCGTCGGCGGGATGTCACTTATCGCTGTCTCTTCTATACATATTTTCATGACTTCTGCTCAGACTAACTTATGTCAACTGTATCCCCTCCTCAAGAATTTACTCGGACAACCAGACGGGCAACAAGGTCCCATCCTTCTACAGTTAGATTTGGCAAATGCAGGCGACAAATTCTACTCCATCATCTTCTTTTCTCGAGCATCCCGCATGTGGAACTCCCTTCCATATACTTGCTTTCCTGACGGCTACAATCTCCAAGAATTTAAATGCAAAGTGAATTCCCATCTCTTACCCACCTAGCTCCAGCCCTTTCCACATCACTCCGTGTATCTTGTGTTTTTCCTTTCTCTCGTAACTGTCTTCACTGCTGTGTTCACATCCTTCACTTGCCCTTTCTCTTTCACTCCCCGTAGCTGGTTCGTCTTGTCTTCACTCTCCCCATATCAAAACGTTACGTAGCCCCCCTGCACATCAGTGGTGGTGCCGCCTTGTTTGAGGTGAAGAGAATAAACAAAAAAAGAATCTCTAAATATATCACAGGGACCAGATGTGGCAGTAATATTTAACCTAGAACGAATGGTTGATCTGTAAGTATGTAAAATAGATTTTTGCGAGAAAATATCTAGCATGTCATAATGAACCAACTTTCTTAGTTGCAGACCTAGCAGTTGATTCAATATCCTATTTCCATTTCATGTTAACGAAAAACCTAATTCTCCGAAGGTGCAATGAATTACTGTCCAGGAGGTTAGCATTTGCCATGAAGATTGAAGATATAAAATGTTCTCCTAGACGATTAAAAAGCGCGCATTTCTGTTCCTGAGATGTTAAAATTAACAATCCACACCTTGCCCCATTTAACACCATATAATCCTTTTTAGATCAACTGCCATTTTGATCTAAACAATCAAATATATACGTATATAAATGTTTGGTGATGTGTAGATATTCATTTTCCACCTTTATCTGCTTCTCATATCCAAATGTTGAGTAGTGCTTATAGATTTACGAGCAGTATAGACCGGCGTTGCTCGGCTTTAAAACTAATCCGTGGTCCTGGAGCTCAGACTCTTTGGACGAAAGACTAAAAAGCAATAGTTGTTTCCAATTAAAGCGAAACCGTAGAGTGAAAGAAAAATGAATGGATGTAAGTCAAATTATGATTTCCTGGTATCAATATAAAATAAGTTTTTTCGTCGTAAACTGAATTTTAAAGGCAAAATAAGTCCTCTGAGTAAATGGTGTCATGACTGAGACTAAGAACTACAATTATACCTACTTAGAGCCAAACCCGACGCAAAAACTAAAATAAAACGGCTGAAAAAAATACAGACATACAAGCAAATAAACAGACACACACAAACATCTTGCCTTTTATATATTTATATTATCGATTTTCTGCATTATTGTAAGAACTGCAACCTAGAAGCTTCTGAATATCCTTTCTTATGTTTTTGTTTATGAGTGTATCAAATTTCATTAAAATCGGACCACTCCTTCTACAACCAGATTTTTTCGATTTTCGATATTTATCGGGGGTACCTCGACACAAAACTTAGCTAAGAACACTCGCAGACGCTTATAGTACAGCTGTGTAAATTTTCAAGAAAATCGGTTCAGCCGTTTCGGAGTCTATAAGTAACGGACACACACAGACACACACACATACACACACACATACACACACACATACACACACAGACAAAGTTCCATTAATAAGTTTAGATAATAAAAGTATGTATTAATTATGTTAATTATATGTTAATAAAAATAACATATTAATTATATGCTAATAAAAAAAATAAAACCTAATGAATTCTTCTTCTTCTATGTGCCCTATTATTTCAGGACGTAGGTGATCATGGCTTTCCACGTCTCCATATCCCTGGTGGCTATCAGTATGTTTTCTTCTTTCCGTCATCCACATGATCAGGCATTTCAAATATGTTTTCCGCTGCCTTCCTCTGTCTCTTTTTCCTTCTATCTGGCCTGTCAGTATCACGTTCTCCAAGCCCTCCTTTTTCATTGCATGTTCCAGGAACTTCAGTTGTCTCTTCCTGATGCTCACTATTTATTTTCTTTTCGTTGCCATTCTTTCTAAAACCTCAACATTTCTCACATATTCTGTCTATGATATCCGAAGCATCCTTCTGTTTCGGCTGCTTCAATTTTTTTCCTCATCTTCGATAATTAAAATTTAATAAAAATCATGAATTCGTTAATGATTTTTCTATAACCCTTTCAATCTATCTTTATTTGTTGCATGCACTCGGTAACTCAATCAAGGCTATCCCCAAATTTTTTCCTTTTTTTTCCGCTTAATAAATTTTGCTTATTTTTTTTATTTCTAAACTCTGTTCTTCCATCCATTTCCTAAAACTCGATGAGTATGTTATGCCTTGTTTTCTTTTGTCCCTTTTGATTTCAATCTGTACTTTTAGTATCAGATTTTCCAAGTACCCTCTTTTCATTATGTGTCGGAGAAGTTTCAACGATCGTCATTGCTCACATAATCGGTCCATGATATCCTCATCATGCTTCTGTAGCCTCATCACTGTTCCTCCAAGTATATTCTTCATCCTTGAGGTGATTGTCCACGTACATTGCACATTAATACATTAACGCGCGGAAGGGATGTGCGTTGTTGTGCAGTGGATATCGGCTCGGAACGAGAAATCGGTGAGCCGAGTTCGAATTCTAGTTGAATTCCTTGCATTCACTTATGCGCAAATACCTTTGGGAAAAGTATTAATCAGCCTCTTCCCACCGGTTATGGACTAAATGGATAGATTGGGTTCTACAGCCTTGGCTGGCAACCAGTCTACCGCAGAAAGTAATGGCAACCTAATGCGGGATAATCTTCTGCCCAGTCAGTCATGTCTTGAAAAAGACTTGATCACGTATGGCACTTAACTGACTATGGTAAGAAGACATTTTTTTCCCTTAGCACTAGGGACCTTTCGGTCAACACTTCTTCAGTGGGTACTGTTGGCAAGATTGACAGAAGAATAACAAAGGAGACAACCTGGAAGAATAGGACAAGGTTAGAACTCGATTAAAAATATTTTAATGTAAAAGAATTTTACGAATGAAAGAGAAAATCTTCAACAGTGTATAAAATTGAAAAAAAAAATTACTCACAGCCCATTAAATAACACAAAAGAACGCATGAAGTTCTCTTTCTATTTACAAAAAAAAAATCGGTCTGTGTAGTTTGATGCAGATTGCTTCAAGCGCACGTAAACTATTAATGGTAAATGTCTATTTGCATCAAATTTATTGCAATTATTTGTTTAAGCATTATTTTTGATCGATACTCGTATTTAAGTAGATATTCTGTTTGTAATCAAACACTATTATATATTTATTTCTACCGGCCTGATTAATTACGATAAATTTTTGTTACGAAAATGTGTGTCATTTGGCAGGATAAATTCACATGGACATTTACCAAAGTTTATCCGTAACATATACGTTGATAATACACATATAATAGCATAATGCTCATGTAAACATGCTAAAAATAATGTAAGAATTATTAATAAAAAAAAACACTCAGTAATATCAGCTATGAAAACGCCACGATGTTGTTACAGTGTTTAGAAAATAAAACATTTCTATAAATCTATATATAAGAATACTATGAGTAAAGCTGAAAACCCTAACATAAAGAAAACGTTCGGACGACTTTTCTGTAATTTACGTAAATTATAACTTCAAATGAAAAAATTTAACTCATTTTTTACGAAACTAGCATAAAAGACGGATGGCTGCCTAAGTACACAACACACATATATATATATATGTACATATAAACAAACAGAAACTTGTACCCGCAGAATTAACAATTGGACTTAAAGTTGACGTCATAATGCAAAACCTTAGGATCCTTTCAGCCAACACATTATTAAAGTTGCTTGCTGGCAGAAATGCTAACAATAAATAGGACGCACCCAAAAGTATTACTTGTAGAAGTGAAGATAGAACACGTTTAAAAAGAAAAGTTTAATCAAAATTAATTAAAATGTAAGTGGGTGGGGGGTAAACATAAGGTTTCACAAGGGTAATAACATGGAAAAAGAAAACTCACAATCCCCCCAACAACCGTAAGAAGTGAATGAAAAGCCTTTTCCGTCTGCATAGTACACAATAGTATATATATATATATATATATATATATATATATATATATATATATTATTGTAATAAAAATGTAGACATATAAAATATAAAATGTGTATACACTAAAATAACTTACAAGTGCTTGTATATACGTATATGTCTGCATAATTATATAGTCACACACATGCATATATATATATATTTCAACATAAAAATTGTTTATTGAATGTATACATATGTGTTTCTGCGTACGCCCATGTATGTTTGTTTTGACTGTTACGAGCAGTCGGGCCCTCATAAAGAAGCAATATGAAATATTTATGGCTGAAAATAATCCCGTTTTCAGATGTTTATAGAAGGACAGAGTCTGTTACTAAATACACAGGTGGTAAACATACGGCTCACCAGTTGTCTGGGGTTGCGATAAACAAGAACGAGCCTAGTTATTAAGAAGATCAAACACAAACTTTTTGACATCTACTGATAACCTTTCTACAACAATTGCACTTCGAACAGCTCCTGAGAAAAAGAGCAAAGGAAATATGAAGGACAAATAAGCAAAATCTTGAGTACATATTTGCATACCTCCGGTTTTGATCAACAGAAAATCAAAGACACGATGCCTACATACGCTCAATCTATGATATTGAGCACTTTAACCCATAAATATAGCATACTTTGAAAATATATTTTGTCATATATACACTAGAACTCGTAATTATTAGGTGACCCTGGTTTAAAAATAAATTATGTATTTCATCCTATTTTTAGTATTTATTGCCAAGTGCATAATTCTAAATGAAAATAGAATGGTTATGTTGTTATTATTACTTTGCAAAATTTTACAAGGCAGCCAGGAAGACTTTGCTTCGGCCAATCAATAAGAAGAAGAGACTAGCATGGGGAAGAGAGCACAAAAGCTATACATCAGAACAGTTTATTTGATGCACATGTTATTGTGCAGTATTAATAAAAGAAACATTCTATTTTTTATTTAGAATTATCGACTTTGCAATAAATACTAAAAATAGTATGAAATACATCGTTTTTTTAAAACTGGTGTTGCCTACTAATTATGGCCGGTAGTGCATACATATACACATACACATATGTGTGTGCGTGTGATTGCGTGTGTGTGTGTGTGCGCGCGTGTGTGTGTGTGTGTGTGTGTGTGTGTGTGTGTGTGTGGAGATAGAGAGGGGATTTATATGACTGACATTTTCAATAGGATCTTAATACCTTTAGAAATGTTTAAAATCCCGGTTTAACCAGATATTTGTATTGTTTGAATTGATCTTCACATGCAGACACCTGTGGATTTGACTGCCAAAGAAAATTTATTTTAAAGGTATTATATTATTGAGATATTCGTCACTTTATCCCTGATATTTGGGCACGGACAAAGGAAAAATGATGCGATACGCATGATTCGAATAACATCAGAAAGAGTGAGATAAATGCAGAAGGGTGTGCGCTTATGCTTTATTGGTTATTCAAAGGCTTTCGATTAGGTACAACACAAAAATCTATTTGAACTACTAGGGGAACATTATCTACATATGAAGAATGTTAGAATAATGTAGAAAATATACCTGGAAATATTTGGTTGTATACGGATAGCAAATAAATGAAGTAGCTACACCAAAATTAAAAAAGGCTTAAGAAGTTATCTGTCTTCTTCTCAAATATATACATCCTCGATGCTATCCCGAAACGTCTTGGTGCCTTACCAGGATTATCATTGGTGAGTATAATCAAAACAACTTAAAATACGCAGATGTTATTGTGTTGATAGTTAATACGGCAAGAAGATTATCGAACTTCCTACAAAGGGTAATAAAAGAAAGCAAAGAAAACAGGCAAAACCACTGACTGCACTAAGACCAAAATTATGGTCCTCTCAAGAAAAAAAAAAACAAAGTTTTGAGGTTTGAGATGTCAATAGCATGTAAATCAGTCAGTAAAGTACCATACATGATACACGCTTTGGGTGATCATGTCTCGAAAAACACATGACTGACTTGACAGAGGATTATCCCGCAGTAGTTTGCCATTGCTTTCTGCAGTAGACTGGTTGCCAGCCAAGGCTATAGAACCTAATCTGTTTTGTTATTTAACCCATAATTAGAGGGAAGAAACGGATTAATACCTTCCCCAAGAGTATCTGCTCGTAAGTGGATGCAAGGAATTCAACTGGTTTTCTCATTCCAAGCCGATATCCACTGCACCACAACGCACATCCGCTTACATCACGTAAGTACAGAATATTAAATATCTTAACACAGGATGGTAAGAACGACGCTTACATCCAAACAAGTACCGGACTAGCGAAAGGTACATTATAAAAATCCAGCAAAGTGTGAAGAATCAGAAAATTCGTTAGAAACAAAAACAATAAGGTGCTTGATTGCTATGTGTAATCCAGCCTCAATATGATAACGCACTAAACAATATCCGTATGAATAAAGAAGGAAATGAGAACAACCGAAATGTACATCTACAGAAGAATAAGGAGAATTAAATCGGCGGAGAGACTTCAAGAAAATGGTAACAAAAAGAAGAATTTTGTTTAGAATGAAGACGAAACAACTGAAAATCCTTGGGAATATAATGCGGAGGATTTTGAAAATTTCACCCTCTCAGTGGGTATTAACCGCAAGAGAGATAAATGAAGGCAATGAGAGACCTACCTTACGTATTTATGTGAATGGATAGCGAAATTTGGGCGTAATGGAAGAACATCTGTAAAATACCACAAGGGATAAGGCGTTTGGGAGAGCAAATATCGCCCATGACATGCAGGATTTATGTTGAGAAATGTCTAAAATCCCGGTTTAACGAGATAATTGGTATTGGTTGAATTGATCTTCACATGCAAACACCCATGGTATTGACTGACAAGAATATTGTAAAGACCAGGAATTTATATAGAAGAATATTCCTGGCATTGATTAGTGTTTAAACAGTACAACGCAGTCGTATCTACTCTCTTTATATTTATTTAAAATGTTATATATATATATATATATATATATATATATATATATATATATATATATATATATATACCTGCCTGCGGATAACTATTTACGCTCTCACTCCCTGATTGAGCACTCTAGAAGAATGGTAGACTTTGAAAAAACAGTAGCTACTCTAGCATCTACGCATCGTTCATTCAGCAACGAATTAGAACACTCTTAGCTATTGGCCGTGTATAGTGATAATATACACGCTAAAAGGTCTGCCGCCTTCTACCGAGCGCCAATAGGTCAGATGTAGAATCGCTGACTGACTGCCAATTCGGTCGGGTTTCAATCCTGTGTAAAAAGCAATCGGATGTCTAACCGTACTGATAAGCTGTGATACAGTGAAACAGATCTGTCTGCGGATGACTATATATATAACATAGAATACTTGGTATATAAATCAGGTAAATTCCGATAGAGTCGAACCCAAAGAACTCAATGTTAAATATATTTTTGTCGGACAAGCAGCAATGTCAGCCTGCGAAATACGTATTAATTTGAAATTTTAGAATATATAAAAAAAAATTTCTAAATATATATATACATACATGGCGAAATGGCGTCAGTCGGCGACTCTACCTCTGGGCTATGGGCGTTCGGTGGAAGTAGGCAGACGTTTTAGCGCATATCATTACATATATATATATATTAGTCATCCACATTTGCACAATATCTTTTATTTAAATATGTTTCTTTAAAAACGGCTTACAATGAAAATCTTAGTAATTTCATATTAAATTTTTTCCAGTATTCTTGTATGTTTTCTATTTGTTGGAGATAACGTGTATAAAACTGTTCCATAATTTCCGCTTTCCAAGCGCTTTCATCTACTTCACGTATATGATAAGGAACAAATAGGATTTGGTTGATTGTTGTTTTTTTTTGTTTACCAGTATATCCACCCCTAAGCATTTTAATGTTAAATCTAACTGTTTTATAAGCAGTTTTATTTTTGAGATAATAAGTTTTTAGTGATACAAGATTTACTAATTAACCCATAGATGAACACGAAAATAAGATTACTCCCTTTTCCAAAGGTATTTCAGCTCAAGTGAATTTAACAAACCCAACTGGAATTGGAACTCTGCTCTCCGATTAAAAATTCTAAGTCATTACCCATTACACCAGCCGCACATCTAACCTTACAGCATCCGGTATTTTAAGCAGTTACCCATTTAGGCGCTAATTAACCCATAGATAAAAACGAAGATGAGGAAGAGAGAGGAGAATGCTTACTATAGATGACAGATCGTGGGTTGATATAAGAAAATTTGAAACCTAAATCCACACAGATTTTTGTATCTGACACTGTCACGCCTGATAAGGTCATCTAATCATGGTGCAACTGGCCGTGACCATGCAGTTATTATATATATGGCCACTCGGTCTTTATTTACAAACCGTCTATTCTACATATTAAAAAATCTTTCTTCAGAAATAGAGCAACTTTAAACAATTAAATTCTGAATACACATCAGCGGTATATAAAAAGTGTCGTGTACAAACATCTAAAATAAAAAAAGCGATTACCAGTGTGTGACAACTGTTGAACCGAACAACGAAGGTGAACAGTGCTTCATATTACACTCTAATTGAATGCTTGTGCATTTTATCAAATCAAGCAAACGGTCTAGACAGTACAGATTTCATTTCGATGCGTTTTATACTTGACGACCAACAAGTGTACAAGTATTGATATCATGAGAATCAGTTACGACTCAGTTCCTAGATCAGACGACATTAGCAAGTGATATTGCTAATGTCTTTCGAGACATGATTGACTGGGCAGAAGATTATCTCGCATTAGGTTGCCATTGCTTTCTGTGGTAGACTGGTTGCTGACCAAGGCTATAGAACTCAATCTGTCCTGTTATTTAACCCATAACTGGAGGGAAGAGACGGATTAATACTTTTCCCAAGGATATTTGTGCATAAGTGAATGCAAAGAATTCAACTGGAATTCGAACTCGACTATGACACTTTACTCACAGATAGAAAAAAATCACTATTTTATCAAAAGTTAGGACAAATATTGGCACAAAATTATTTTTTTAATCGTATCACCCCGAACAAGGCGGTAACGCCACTGATGTGCAGGGGACTACGTAATAGTGAAAAGAGTGGAAAAGAGAAAGCCGGAAACCACATCCTAAACAGGGAACAAGGGATGAGCCTCTTAACCTGTTCAATAGACGTGGGTGGAGCGTGAACCGGGCGATAGATAGGTTTATCTACTCCAATTAAATTCTCATTTAATTCATATTTCGAAAACTGGCAAGAAACAATGCTTATTCAGTAGAACATTTGATCAAATGTCCAAATTAAAATAAAATACAAATAAAAATTGTTAAATGTAAATATTTGTTAAAATGGACTCTCTGTTAGATAGGAGGAAAACAAATTGTATCTAGTGACCAATTATGGTGTTTTATGAGTTTTGTCTCAATTTCATATCTATTTTAACCCAATTCCATATCTAGATAAAAATATCTAACCTTAATAATGAAAGGATAATAAATTATGAGCAGAATATTTTATTATCTACATTAACATAATATTCAAGTATTTTTATAAGTTGACCAAAATTGTAGATGTGTATTTTTTTATAAATACAGATATCAAAATAAATAAACGGCAAATTTAATCTGTCCGTTTAAGTCTATAAAACAACTCTAACTCAGACCACACTTGCTCTACATAGGCATATCTTTTTTGGATTTATAGGGATCCCAGGATTTAAAGACTTCCCTTCATCTGGTGCATGAATATACAGTACTGGGATTTTTGCCCAGATGCGGAAGGAACATTAAAAATGTAAAGATAATGGAAAAAAATTTAGTGATTTTAAAAGTTTTTAATTTATAGTGAGTTTAAAATAACACAAAATCTTTGTGACTTTTAATTCTTTTGTCTTAAATTTAATTTCCAAATATTTCCAAAATATTTGGAATTGAAGAAATCAATTTTATATCCTCAAAGCACCAAAGAATCAGCTTTTGATTTGAAGAACTCAACACAGTTGAAGTTTCACAAAGTTCGTCATTTGAAGAAATCTACCCTGAATTCGGATTTTGGCCTGAATCGGAGTTTCAACCAAATCGGTATTTTTGTCGGAATTTAGCTCATATCCAAACTTAGAATTAAAGTGAGGTATTGAAGTTCCGTGGAGTCAGTTGAGGAACTCAAAGTCATTTCATGAAAATTATAATTGCTGTTCTCTAAGCTGGACTAGAAGTCCTGAAGTTTTAGACCAGTTCAAAGTGCGGCTTTTAAGCTAGGTATTCGTTGTGGTGCAGTGGATATCGACTCGCAACTACAAATCGGGGAGCCGAGTTCAAACACCAGTTGAATTCCTTGCATTTACTTACGCGCAAATATCCCCGAGAAAAGTATTAATCCGTCTCTTCTCTCCAGTTATAGGTGAAATAATAGGATAGATTGGGTTTTATAGCCTTGGCTGGCAGCCAATCTACCGCAGAGAACAATGGCAACCTAGTGTGGGATAATCTTCTACTCGGTCAGTCATGTCTCTTCGAAACATGATTGCCCAAAGCGTGTATCACGTATGGTACTTAACTGAATGACTGATATATAAATTACAGATTTTTATATAGAATATTGGCATTTTGGTGTATTGATTCTTAAACATTTATATCCTACCAGAGTAAGTTAACATTAGTAAATATCTTTTTGTATGGGATCTACACGTTCAGTGCATCAGCAGTGATGGACCTCCTCAACTTTCTATCATTTGTTACAATTAGCAACATATGTTTTTTAATACTCCACTAATTTTTTGTTTTGTAATCCACGTACACCAGCTTGTTATGTAATTGTCTAGTTGATTCTCCGTGTACCTTTTGCCTTCAATGTATGTGTCAATGACTCCAAGACCACTTTCTTTATTATGCGTCATGAGAATGTTGCTTAAAAGAAATCATTCTTGGTCAACAGACACAAAAATTAAAAATCCCACCTCTCCCCAGAAAAATACCTTCTAAATTCTCGTCCAGGGAACCACGGAACCATTGATTGGCACAACAATTTATTCATATTTTATTAATTCTTTTAGTTTTATTATTTTTGAGAAATTAAATGGAACGTTTTTATCACAAGGAATTTTGGGTGTCTCGCTAGCTATCACTTTTTTTTCAGACGTATTTATCACAAAAGAGGGTGGGTGAATTCTGGACACTGACACCTTTCAATTGACCCATAAATTTAATGGCGAGGAAACTGATCGTAAAGTGGAAATATGGCTTGGAAGGTTAATTATCTCGTAATTTGACAAACGAGGTGACAAACCTTTAGAATGGCCGCAGCGGTCACAATTTTGTTTAGGCCTGTGTTTCTTCCTAATATTTGGGATGGACATTGCACTATTGAATGGTCAATTGTATCTTCTTTACAATTAAAGACGAAGAAAGAAAAAAGAAAGAAAGAAAGATTTAAATAAAGAAAGAAAGAAAGAAAGAGAGAGAGAGAAGAAGAATATTTTAAAAAGAACAAGGATAAACAAAAAACAAGGAACAAGTAAAGGCAAAAAAAGAAGAAAGAAGATATAGGAAATAGAAAAAAGTCGAAATTCAAAGAAAAAAAGATAGATAAAAACTACATAAAAATAAATAAACAACAAATGTTAATAAAATTGTAATAGGAAAGAAAGACGATGGGGGATTAAATTTGACGGCAAAAAGATTAAAAGAATAACAGAAATAAACTAAGGAAAAGAGAATGAAAAACAAGCAAATCAAAAGAAAAATAAGACATGGTACATACAAAATTAAGCTGATAGAAAAAAGTACAAAAAACAAAATCGAAAATAAAAATAGAAGATCTAACATAAAATTTTTGTCTTGAATGGATTTTTTAACAAAACATAGAAGAAAACGATTTTAAACGATCATTTCAGAACAAATTAAAAACAAAAACAAACAATAATCTAGAATATTTTCTCACAAGACAATAAGCAGTTGAATATCAGAGGTTAGCGCTTTGGCGGATAAAAGTCCACATTTCCAACTCTTCACTGATTGTAGCGAACTCGGGAAACAGATGGACTGGTGGACAGTCAGACAAATAAATGACCGATCCAGAGGTAAGTCGAAATGAGAATGAATACTATTGCAGGTGTGAAGACCATTATTTATAGCCATTCTGTAATCAAAGGTCCTTGTATTCAAGTCAGTATTTAACAAAACCTGTGATAATGAACATAAAGATTCGGGTGACGTTAATAGCATTATTAATACCCGAATGTGCAGAAGCAATGTTCCTTTTCTGTAATGCCACGTGTAGTATTTTTAGAGTTAGTATAACACATGTATTGTAGCAATTTCGAGTGGATTCTGATTTTTATGAGTAACGGTTAGCAAGTTATCTACTAGTCCAATGTCAATGAGGGTGAGTTAAAATCCTACGAGTGCTCCGCTGTTATGACTTTTTAATCATTTCACCCCAAGCAAGGCCACTAGTGCGCAGGGGGTTACAGTGAGAGAAAATATTGAATGCAGGAGGTATTTAACTAATGAGCAAATATGAACGGGATTCAAGAGAGAGAAAATGGCTTTAAATTTTTGGAGATTGTAGCTGTCAGGGAAGTAAGTAAATGGAAGGGAGTTCCAAATATGGGAAGTGCGAGAAAAGAAAATATTCGAGTAGAAATGGCGGTCACATTTAAGTTAATATCTAAAAATTATTTTAGTATTTTTCTGACTGTTCTCATTTTATTTCATTTATGTTTTTTGTGTATCATTTAAGTAGCATCATTGCTTTCAAGATTATTCACATGAAAAAAATTATTGTTAACAATGATAAGAATTAAGCGTTTTAAAATCTCTAGCATTTTTTCCAAAATACTTTTAGTGAATTAAATAAGCAGTAGTAAATCGTATTGAAATATTCCCTTTCCTCATTACAAATAAAGAGACCGAGAAACTCTCTCTCCCTATCTCCCTTTCTTTCCACATACATCCTTTTCCTTTCTTCTATACTTAAACATATGTGGCAACCTAGATGTAACCCGGAAACAGCTTATGTGGTCAACAGACGTCTTGTGAAAGTCAACCAATGACTAATGCTCCAAACAAAATCAAAGCAGAAACGAGTAGGTGTTAGGTAAATATAAAAAGAAGGGCGAACACGTGCATAATCTTTTTACCCCTTTTTGCCTCGCTCTTCATTAGGTCTGCGTTCACGCCCACGTGCGTAGGGAGTTCGTCACAACCGTGAGATATTCACCCAACACACCACCCATCTAAAGGAAGATGTGTTTAAATAATATTCACGAAAAGAATATACAAAAAACCAAGAATTATTAGAAGAGATAATCCATACACTCAAATACCGGAAGAAATTATAACGTACAACATGCTAACAGCAACCTGCTACTACATTCCACCCGTCACACACATATAGAAACAATTATGTTATATTCACATGAATATACATGTAAAAAAAACAAAAAAAGAAAAAACTCGGCAGACCTGAAGGAGACTACCATCACCTTTAAATTTGTTGTTTTTCATTTGTTTTAATTTTTTTTAGTGCAATCTTATCGATTATTACATAAAGTTTCAAATTATATAAAAAACAAACAAACAAACAAAAAACAAAAAAAAAACAAATTGGAAAAATATTCAGTATTTAAACAATTTTAGTAGGGCTCAGTTATCGTAAATCGATTCTCCATTTTTGAACCACTCGCGTTAACGGTCGCTTTTTTTTTGTTGTTGTTGTTGTTGTTTTTGTTCTTTTTTTTTTGCGGGGGGGGATAAGTTGTTGCACGTTTTTGTCTTTTTCATGTTTTCTGCAGTTCCTACGATGGCATATTCTTCGGATATCCAAGAATGGCTTTATTAAAAAATTTCGCAAAGGATTCAGATGGTGAATATGCGCAAGCAAAAAAGTTAATTGCACAGGATCGATTTACAATAAGGTTTATGGCAAACTGAGCTCCCCACTTAAATTTTTTAAATGTTGAAATTTTACAATTTTTTGGGGTCAATCGGAAAGTTTAGGGTTTAATCGATAAAATTAAACTGAAAAAAGTAAAAAAAAAAAATTGCTAATCAACAAATATACAGGTGGTGGTATTGTCGTATTGGCGAGTGATTCCAAAATGGAGGATCGATTTACTATAACATTATATGAAAAACTGAGCCCCCACTAAATTGTTTAAATATTGACATTTTCCTCTTTATTTTTTAAACCCGCTGAAGGTTGCCATTTTTTCTGCGGTAGACTGGTTGCTAACCAACTCAATAGGATCCAGCGTGTCCTGCTATTCAAAACATAGCTGGATGAAGAAGAGATTGGTTCTTGACTTTCCCAAGGGTATTAGTGCGTAAGTAAATATTAACTACTCGACTGGAATATGAACTAGGCCCTCCGATTTCTTATTCCGAGTCCATGTCTATTCGATCTCAGGGCACGTCCTACTAATTTTATTTACTGCATATATTAAAAACAACTGAATTTAAAATGAGTTAAACTGGGTCAAACTTTACAGTACACAAAGTTGTCAATAAATCGAGTTTTAAAATTTATTTCTATGCACCATGTTCCTTCAAGTCGTTGACGATCATGGCTCTCTACAATATCCTGTCTTTTGAAGTTTTTAGTAAAGTTTGTATTCTTAGACTCTATTCTTCAAACCATTTACTGTCAGGTATGTTATGCGCCGATTTTTTCTCCTTCTTGCTTTCAGTATCTTCTGTGCGAATCAAATTTTCCAAGCTCACTTTTCTTATTCTATGCCCAAGATATTTGAGCTGCCTCTTCCTAATGTTACAGGCTTACGGCCTATCACGCTGAATACACCGGTTCTCGCTCGATCATCGAAGTTAAGCAACGTTGAGCCTGGTCAGTACTTAGATGGGTGACAGCTTGGGAATACCAGGTACTGTAAACGTTTAGTGACGGATATGCGTTGTGGTGCAGTGGATATCGGCTCGAAAAGAGAAATCGGTGAGCCGAGTTCGAATTCCAGTTAAATACCCTGCATTCACTTAAGCGCTAGTACACTTGAGAAAGGTATTAATCCGTCCCTTCCCCCCAGTTATGGGTTAAATAACAAGGGTAGGACTTGGGACCCTGCCCTTAAAAAACAAATCCTAATGAATCTTGATACTCGAAAAGAAAAAGTATTACTAGACACAAATCTTATATAACAACAATAATAAATTGTTGAAAGAAAAAATGTATTACTAGTAATAAATAAATAAAATTTAGTTGGCATTAAATGATCCGCCGAGGTTGATATGCCATAAAAACAAAACAACCAACCAACAACCTAATGTTACATATGACAGTCTTTTTTGTTTTTATTTTCTCTAAAAGTTCGTCATTGCTCACGTTCATAGTCAATGATATTCTCATTCTGTAGAATTATGTTTCTGTTGCCTATCCCTATACTCATGTATCTAGTGATTTCGATGTCGTAATTTCCGGCCTCTTTAAAAAAAATTCCGAGATATGTAAATCTCATACTACTTTGAGTATCTTCAATTTGTAATTGTTATGTTGAGCAGTTAGCAATCATATATTTTCTCGTTTTCTCGTTGATGTCCTCGCTTTTCTTTACTCCCTACTTTAAGAATTCATGTAGTTTTCTTTCAGAGTCTAATATCAAGAGTCTGTTATTTTTTATTTTATTTTTATCATATCACCCCGAGCAAGGCGGTAACGCCACTGATGCGCAGGGGGCTACGTAAGAGTGAAAAGATTCGAAAAGAGAAAGCCGGAAACCACATCCTAAACAGGGAACAAGGGATGAGCCTCTTCACCTGTTCAATAGACGTGGGAGGAGTGTGAACCGGGATGTTGTTGAAATTGTCACCGACAATAATGAATCCAGGTTGTATATAGAATATTTACAGTCTCTCGCAGTAGTAGCTGTTACTTTCTGAAGTCAGTGATAATGACAACTTTCCTTGCCAAGGGCACACTGTCTTTTATACACCCAGGCGACCGGATGTCACATGGCACGAGCCACAACAGAAAACAAAAGTAAAAAAATACTAACTCTACCACAACCACTACTCAGTCAGTCGATCAAGTGCTATACGCAATACACGCTTGGGTGATCATATCTCGAAAGAGACATGACTGACTAAGCTGAAGATTTTCCGACAGTATGTTGCCATTTCTTTCTGCGGCATACTGGTTGCCAACTAACTTCATAGGACCCAGTTGTTCTATTATTTAACCCATAGTTAGAGGGAGAAGAGAAGAGAAAAGATGGATTAATACTTTTCCTCAGGGTTTTTGCTGGTAAATGAATGTAATGAATTCAACTGGAGTTCGAACTTGGCTCTACTGATTTCCAATTCCAAACCGATATGCATTACACCACAAAGAAAATCCGGTGTAACGCATAGTAGCTCGAAATTTAAAAAAAAAATCAGAAAGTCGTCTGATTCATAACATTCCCTTGCTTGAGCATAACCTTGGGAAAGGAATTTCTTCTCATACCTACAACCTATGGGTTGAATAAAAGGACAAATTGGTCTCATAGCCTCGGTTGGCAACCAGTCTGCCTCAGAAGTAAACGGATCCTGCTGAAGAAAATCATTGACATCCGTAGACTTGAATGAAAAAAGACATGATTACATAAAACATGTACCACGTACGGCAACAGACATTTTAAAAAAAAACTTGCTATTGTCTTTTTTAACTAGACTTTACTTATGTATGTCTTTTTACATATATATCTTTTGTTATAGCTGAAATTTACGCGTGCACACACACACACACACATACACGCACACATACACAAGTAGGGATGACAGAATAAATTTTCTTTGCAATTTCAATGCCAGTAACTAATTTTTGGATGAGGGAATGAGACAGTGAAATCAAAGGAAGAACACACGCGAGTGGCTGGAAATAAAATGCACATAAAATGGTCGGAGAATCTGCAGGTCAAAATGCAGTAAACGAAACAAAAATGTATGTTGCTTCTTCCTTGAAATTATGATAAAATAAAATAAACATATTTTAAAAACTTAAATAAGAAGAAAATTAACTATTTTCTCAATCATAAAACTGCTTACTTAAAATGTTTGTTTTTTTTTTTTCAGGTAAAAAAATTGGTGTCGAACGTCTAAGAAAAAATCGAATGCAAATTAAAGATGATGGATAAGCTCGGTTAAATCACATAAAAAACTGATTGCCAGGAAACAAGGAACGGCAAAATATATTGGTATCGCCGTTCGAGATCTTTTGCCCACTTCCGTGACAAGGGCACATTGATAAATATGATTTAGATGATCAACGCACGGTATAAGGTATTGTCAACGCACGCCTCGTCATTAAGTTGAAACATGGCAGCTTACTGCCCAGACATCATCTCAGGTTTGTCCAACATGGTCGGTAGTTGGTGCAAAAAGAATCTTTCATCTTTGTTTATTTTATGAGAGTTGCGGGATAGATTGATTGGTTGATTAGTTATATAAAGCCATTTTGTAGGACCCTAAACGGTTGTTTTGTTTAACTAAGCATTCAAAATCCATAGTCAATATTTTACTCTGGCGAGGGTTAATAAGAGTAAATATGTCTGGTATGCTTTGATTTTCTTAACGCTTATTTTTCATGTAGATAATAATAACTTGCCAGGTTTTGTTTTAACGAATATGGCCCGAAACAAAATTTTGCAATGTTTTTGAGCAAAACTATAACGTGAATCCTTTAACTACACAAACAATAATTCCGTTTTCTAATGTTTTCTAAACATCCGAATTGTATAATTAATTGTTTTCACGGTGTTGCATCGTGTTTATTAGCTAAAAATATGAGTGTGAAATCTCAACGAACAACTGATATTTAACTATTGTCTTCACTTTTATTTTATTACTAATGTACCACAAAAGAATGGATGAGATAATACAAGGGCAATACATACTTCTGTAATTATCATAGCTATCTAGAGGCTTGCAACTAATCTACTGCTATAGTCCTTATCAGTTGGATTATATAAAATATAAGAGGTACTAAGTGTATTTTCAGTCTAATTACTACGATTTTTTATTCGTAAACCTCCAGAAATTTAAATGCAAAGTCAATACTCATCTACTAACCACTGGACTCTAGCTCTCTCCCCTCCCATGTATAACCTTCCCTTTCTCTCCACCTATGTATCTGTCACCACACCTGCTTTCTCAGCTTTCTGTTGTTCCTTTCTAACTAGTTTGTACTCCTCACTCTTTTCTAATTAATCTTTTTACATTTATGTAACCCCCTGCACATCAGTGGCGTTTCCGCCTTCCTCGGGGTGAAATGATTAAAAAAAAAAAACACTAACAACTATAAAAAATCTTCATCAAATTTTTTGGGGACATCAACAGAATAACTTCAAAAAATACCAAAACTTATATAAGTCAGATTTCTTTTAAAAAGATAGAATTAATTCACTTTATTCTATGTTTCTTTCTTAAACGAATCTTCATAGAAACGTTCATTTATATTTTCTCTTAAACAGGGAATTCAACTTGTAAAAAAATCGTCTTACCTTCTTTTTACAGTGAATTCACAATGTCTGCTGCTCATAAAGAGAGGCTATTAATGTTCATACTAGATTGGATGTGAACTGTTGCAATTTCTAGAAAGAGTAGTTAGTTTCTAGAGCCCATATCAAAATACAGTCAAATTGAATAAGAGTTATTTCTGCCATGAGTGATAAGATATATTTCAAGAATAAACTGATTAGATTTTCTAACATGTATATTTTATTTTTTATGCTGGGCTACACCAAAAATCGCTTTGTCAGAAAAGTTTTGCATGTATCTTAGGCGCTAAAATACTATGCATCTCTATTCATGAGCAGGAGTAGCGTAGGAGTAGCGTAGGAGCATCGTGGCTGGGTGCCAAAATGTTTCTTTTTAAAGATTGACGTATGAGTCAGTTAAATTTACATGGGGATCACTTCTAGGTAGTTGGGAATCAGAGATATTCTAAGGAAAGTGGGTTATCTGTTCATAAGGTATTTCGAACTGAAGCAGATCTATAGATTTATGTTACTTTGTCCGAACCGTTCAGAAGATCACGCCTGTAATGCCTGGTATACCCGTGTCGTATATTTGTCTTCGTATATATGTATGACAGCATCACATTGTTAGTATATTGCTCTCCCAAAGAAGAAGAAGAAAAAGAAGAAATAATAATACACCGAGATAAAGATAGTGTATTTAATATGAAAATTGATCCTGTCATCATTGAATAATATGTTGAACCATTAATACACTGAAGAACGTCACAAAACAGTTATGGCAGGATGACGACAATCTTTACTCGACGACAGTTAAGCAAGAAATATTATTATAATTATCATCAAAATTTCAACCAAAAAAATCAAAAATTAAAAAAAATAGCAATAAAATAATAAATTTGTTCTCTGTGCAATGAAATGCTCAACTGAGTAACTCTTTCTCTGTCCTTTAATATACACTGCTCAGAGACTGACACCAAAATAGATAAATTGGCAGATGTTTTGAAACAAATATACACTGCTCAGAGACTGACACCAAAATAGATAAATTGGCAGATGTTTTGAAACAATGTAATATTCAGACGTCTATTGACGTTAAACAGGGATGTCCACTCTCTCGACAAAATCCAAAAGAGGATCTGCAATGTTATCGGTAATGACATGGCATCTCGACTTCAGTCACTTTCCTACCGACGTGAGTGGATTCCCTCTGTCTTTTCTACAAATATTTTCATGGCAACTCTTTTGATGAGCTTTTTCTTTGCCTGGTGCCAGAGCACATAAATTTAATCTTGCTACTAGATTTGCATCGAGGTCCCACTCATTTACCTTTGAAATAGTTAAATGTAACCACCACAACAGTTTCTTTTCTCGCACTTCCCGCCTGTGGAACTCAATTCTGTTCACTTGATTTCTTGATAGCTACAATCTTTATAAATTTAAATTCAACGTCTATTACCCTCTTTTATCTTCTTGAATCCTATTCATTTTTTATGTTTTCTTCAAAACCCGTTTTCCATTTTTTTTCTTTCTGTATCCCACTTCATACTAGTGGTGGTCCCACTTAGTTTAGGGTAAAATAATTAACAAAATCTATCATTGGTTTACCTGTCTGCCGTCGATATCAGACTTATAACAAAAACAAAATCAGTGCTGTAACAATGAACTGCGAGATCTAATCAACAAACACGTTAAAAAAGCCAGTGTGTATGGAATGGATATCAACACGTATAAATCCCAGCTAATGCTGAATAGCGCAAGCAACACCAGTGCCATAGTCAACTTGGCGCTACTCTGTCAAAAGATGGCAACTACAACGCAGAAATTCACACACACATCGCTACTGCAGCCAAACTGGAAAGGATATGTAAGAGGAACATAATCTTCTATACCAAGTAAAATCTCTACAAATCGTTGGTTGTATCTATCCTTCTCTACCAGTGTGAGACGTGAACATCTCTGGTTAATACAGTAAAAAAGATCCAGGCTTTTGACAACCAATGCTTGAAAAGATTCCTCCACATCTCGTATTTGGTGTACAAAACCAAAGAATATGTACGGAGTTAGGTCAAATGTCTCGTGGGGCACTATTAACGTCGGAAAATGTTATGGTTTGGCCACACCACACCGCATAAGAGCATCTACATGTCTCTCAAGCAAGGCACGGTTAAAGACAATGAAGGCAATAAAAACGCTTGACAAACACAATCAA